>ML822999.1:26717-40251 GCA_009831015.1 Picea engelmannii
TGGTCTTTTATGGAATCCACTATGATACTCATGGCATTGATGTCAACATCTTTGAACTTCTCCATAGCTGCAACGTTCTGCGGTTCCTTCTCTTCTCCTTCTTCAAACTTTGGCTTCACGATCTTTCCTTTCACAATATCCAGTATTTTATTCTTAGCAAGGATGAGGTTAATCCTTGTCTTCCATGCTCTGAAGTTAGAGGCTCCATCTAACTTGTTCTCGGACTTCATAGAGTTCATCATGGTTTGCTTGACTTGGTCAAACCCTAGATTTTGACCAGGAATCCAAACTTCACGTCTTGGCCTTCTGAGAGTACCAGGAGATGCGCGGGGCTAGGGCGCACTGATCTATCCGGAAATTAGGTCAATCTCGTTACTTAAGGTGCCTCAACAAGAGGTTTAGGGTTTCTGCAACTTCTTCTGCTGGTAACCCTAGCTGCAGTGCTTTTGGAAACTGCTCCTGCTAGTAACCCTAGCGACAGTACCTCAACAAGCTCAATATCTAGTGGCTATGTTTCCTTCCAACGTTTTAGGCTCACTGAAGGGGTGTGGGCCCATAACCTATTAGAATATAGAAGATGGTGTGCTCGTTTTACCATTGACGATACCCCCATCACCCAACCATAGGCCGAAGCCTCCCTCTGAGCACCTTAACCTTGACTGAGAATTCCTTTGGAAGCAAACCCTAGGCTAGATAACCAAACAAAGGGTAGCGCACCTTTCCCCAAGGATAGCGCAACACAAAAGACTGATCAGATAGTCCAAACCCTCGCCAATAGATAGTCCAAGCCAATACCGAAACTAGCTGCTACTGCAGCTACACCTGCAGTCCTCGTCCACACGTGCGCACCAAACTGGAGCTGCAGTGCGCACAAAAACTGGGAACTGCAATTCTGAGATGCTGCATAAATGAGAACTGGCGCCCTATATATATAGTGGTTCTGCTAGTTTTGCTGGGGCCGACTTCTCCATCTGGATAAGTGTCTGTTCAGTATATTATTATTATTTATGGTCGACTTCTTTTCTTGGAGGCTAATAACCTAATATAAATTATCTTCTTGAGCCGACAAGGTTTCTAGGGTTATTAGCCAACTCATTAGGGTTTCTCTTGCTTCTCGGAGTCTTCTATTCTCGTCAGGTTCACATGTGGAGGTAAATACCTCCCGCAGCTACCATAATATTAACATACCTGTGGGTGCCTCTGTAGAGGGTGAGCTGCACCTGTCATGGATGCAAATGTTTCCAAGCCCATTCATGCCTTTTGTCTTTATTTTTATTGCTTTTTCTTTCAAGAAGCTGGTTAGGGGACACTGCCCTGGCATGGTGACCAGTGGTGGTAATGTTACCCACAAGCATTTCACAGAAATGAGAAGGCTGGCTCGTGATGAGACCCCTTTCTCTTGTCTATGCCACCAAGAGCCACTATCCTGGCGTGGTGACCAGCTGTTGGTAGTCTCATACCGCTACATGCCCATGGACCTAACAGGCTGGCTCGTGATGAGACCCCTATCCTCTAACTAGGTCTTGTTTTATTATTTTTATGGGTCTCTATGTTTCTTGTTGAGAAGCTTTTTACTGCTTTCTCGGGGATCCTTGGGCGAAGCATCTCAAGGTTTCATTCTTTGGCTTCTATTTTTTGCCAACTATTTTTACCCTTTGGGCCTTTAGCCCCTTCGTCCCACAAGGTAAGGTACAACCCTTAAATATTTGGCCAACCCAATGCCCAGACCAGTGTAACGGGATGGATGAGCGGGAGAAAGATGGAAAGTGGTAAGTATGGTGGGAGTGGATGATGGCTTCTCATGAATCCCCCCAGTGGCAACTCAAACCCTATGGGTATCAACTTACTAGGGCATCTTGTCATTTCCCCCAAATATGGTCAAGTGGAGAGGTATAAGATCCAAGGACGCGTTAGAAGCGAAAAGAATTGAATGCACATATTCAAAGGTTTTGAGGATCAGAGTGACACATACCATGATACCCGGACTCATTACCTCAAGGAGCAAGATCCATCTTTGCTACAGGGCCAGGCCGAGGTGATGGATGCTGCTGCTGCTGACAAAGTGGAGGCGCTGAAGAATGAAAAGATGGGCCCTCCAAGGCCATGCTCAAGTCGATCTGGTTCTGGGTACTCCATGTTTAGGACTTGTAGGCCTCGAGACATAATCTCCTTAGTTATCCCTAAACTGGGGGATAACAGTGCCCTCAACCAACAAAAACGTCATTTTGAGTTCTTGTTCAAAGTCAAAGGTTGATTGATCAAAGTCAAAGTCAAAGGATGACTTTTGGTCAAAATTGATTTTGTGGTCAAAGTTGAAATTTCAAGGTTTCTAGCTTGTTTTAGTCATTGAACCTTTTTGATTCGGTTTCTAACCTCTTCTTGTGATGGTGTCTAGTTTCAGATTAGAAGACAAGCTGAACGATGCTGAAAATTTCAAAGGTATGCACTTGTATATGCTTTTCAAATTATATCATCCAGCAAAGCATGAGTGTGTTTGTAGGGGATGTACAAGAGACCTTCTCCAGGCAGTGATCTTGGATTCTGTACATTCAGAGGAACAAGCGCACCCTCCCTAGCAGTTGAGGCTCCAGGTTCCAGGTTTGATTGATCAAATTGTTAAGTTTCGATTTGCACATGTCAAGTTTGATAGTTGCTACAATACAAGTAAACAATATAGTTGTGACAACAATCTTTGAAGGGCTCTATTACTACTAGATATACTTGGTTGCATGTAAGTATTATTGATATAGATGCTTATTGTTGAATTTTCAATAAGCTAGGTTAAGCATGAAGTTCATTTATTTTAGCATTTCACTTAACCATAAACAATAATGTTGCAGCAACCAAGATCACAAGAGGAAACACCATGCACAAGAACAAAAGAAGTATCCTGGGAAACCCTTCTCAACAAGGGAAGAAAACCCAGCCAAATTCTTTGCTATATTCTTCAAGAGAAAGACCTCCACCAAGATAAACCTTAGCACACAAGAGGGTGCTTCAAACCCTAGAAGACTATCGCCTAAGAGAGGTGCGCACCTTTTCCCAAGTAAATGTGTTTGCTGAAATTTCCCAACTCACAAGGAAGATATGATTCCACAATGGGGAATCATCCCTTACTTATATTAGACTTGTCCAATCAACAAAGGCATATATTGGCTCAACAAGGTTGACCTATCTAAGTCACTATATAATTTATTATTATTATTATAATAATTAATATTAATATTAATTATCTTTTACATTTATTATTAAACATATTAAGGTGGGGCCAACTTGTACCCTTTACATAACAATTGAGGTTACAAGTAGGTATGACTCTTGAACATTATATAACAAAGGATCTGATACACCCACTAGTGCTCATCCACTAGGGCCACATCCATAGGAATGTCATAGCTCTGATTCACTGCATTACACAGAAGAACCAGGTCTTCAAACATTCACCTGTGCTCGTCCATAGGCACGTCCACTCTATAGATCTGCTTTCCCACTGCCACCAACAGGAGAATCGTCTGGAGTCTTCTCGTCAACTCTGCTGCTCAGACGAGGCTAATACATCATCTTCATTTCTGTTCTCATGACGATGCACCCAACACTTTGGGATTTCACACGTTCACCTTGTGCTCAGCCACAGGCACATCCCAACTCAATAGATCGCCTTTCCACTGGATAATCATCTGGAGTTCTTCTCAACTCTCTTCATGGAGGAGGTCATCTCTACGTTCCTAGCTCTGTCTAGGGTAGGAACCACAAACCCTTCTTAGGGGCTTTCTCTCAGGTTTGTAAGCTGAGAGAAAGACTCACATAGCTTCTATGTTCCACATCTCACAGGTTTGTAAGCTGGAGGATGTTTTCCATAGCTGCATTCATCAACACTCCCTCTCAGCTAAGCTGACATTCTTTATCATGCCAAGTCTCACACAGATGTATTTTGAATTTTGTCATGGTTGGAGTTATCGACACTCCCTCTCAACTAGGGAGCCATTTTTCACGAAGTTAAGTTGGTGAAGATATCTGTAATTTGCTCATGTGTAGGAAGGTACTGCATGTGTACAATTTTCCTCTACATCATATCTCTGAAATAAGGATATTTCATCTTATCGTATTTCGATCCATCAGGAAACACTGGGTTCTCAAGGAGCTTTACTTCACAACTTTTGGTTATCATCATAGGATCCATCTCACGGTCAAGTAAATTTGTCAGAAGGTTGTGAAGCCACATTGCTTCACACACTTGATGCTTATATACTCTGCCTCTGTGGTGCTCAAGGCTACGGAGTTTTGTTTCATGCTGCATTAGGAAACCATGGAAAACTTCACGATAGAACATCAGCTGGATGTGCTTTTCCGGTTCACTGTACTTTCTGCTCAATCTGAATCGGCATATCCTGCAAACTCAAGTTTATACTGGAGGCATATCTTAGGTCATATCCAACTGTGCCTCGTATATATCTCAATACACGTTTTGCTATTTGTCTAGTGAGTCTGTCTCAGTTGACTCACGAAATGACTAGGCACATTCACTGCATGGTATGAATCAAGTCTGGTGTTGACCAGATACATTAGTAATCCAATCAGCTGTGGATCAGTCTCGTCTGAATCATCATCAATCTTCTTCCTTAAATCCATCACGGTGGATTTTGCTTTTTGTCATGCTGAACTTCTTTAATATTTTCATTGTATATTTTCCTTGACTCATGAAAATCTTATAGGTCATCTGTCATACTTTTTGTCCCAAGAAGTAGTGCATCATACTCAAATTCTTCATCTCGAATTCAGAAGTCAAGGATTACTTGTAACAACAACGCTTTTTGAATAAGTCATCAGGATCAGGCTCTCGTTACCAATACAGTAATGATATAGGTTTGGATCAACAATACTCTTGCTGAAATCCAAACTTATCAAGAATCCATCTATCTAAAATAGTTTCCAACTCATGGATGGAGGTACGGATGGAAGTGTATTAGGTTCACTGGATCAACTGTCTCATCATAGACAACTCCCTTTGCTTGTGAGAAACCTTTGGCTATAGATCTCGTTTTGTATTTCTTGACACTTTCATCAGCTGCATGCTTGATCATATAGATCCACCTAGAAGTTACCACAGACTTCCGTTTCTGGTCCCTGAATAATATCTTATGCATCATTCTTTTAAGATATACTGGTATTCTTCTGTTATGGCATCTTGCTATACCGATTCTCTTGTTGCTTCTCTAAGACAAGGTGTCTCAACATCAATGAAGTGGCTCATGATTGAAGGATAGCTCGAAAATCTCTTTTGCTTTCTTGAAATGTGCCTTGAGAGGCTTGTATGTTTCTCTGCCTCTTGCAGAGTGAGTCTAGGTAGGCATTTTATGCCCTACTGCAATATCTCTGAACATATCAACTTGAGAAACTGGATAACCTAGAGTAATGACTGTCTCCCTCTGAATTGTTGAAGGGGAGAAGGTATTGTCTCACTGTCAATCTCCATCTGAGATTCTCTAGGCCTTTTTAAAAAAAAAAAAATTGTCTCTTCTTCAAGGACAACGTCTCTGCTTGTCTCAATCTATCTCTGACTAGGGATGTCTTTGAATATTCACTGTATCCTTTCTTCCTAAAGGATCTAGCTTGGACTTCTTCTCTTTGGGTACATGAAAAATACATTGGGCACCCAAATAAACCGAAGTGCTCAATCTCAGGCTTCATTCTGGTGAAGACTTCTTCGGGAGTTATGTTTTTCAAAGTCTGGTGAAGACTCTTTTTCTGCACATATACTGTGTCATGCATGCTTCTTCCCATGGAATCCTAGAAAGATTCTGATCATGCTTTGTAGCATTGGTTGTTTCAATGATGGTTCTATCCTTCTTCTTTCTCAAATGGTTTTGGCTCCTTTTGAGTCAAGTGACTCCCTTTGAAGGATAAGCATCTTCTTTTCTTGTTAACCTATCTGGAACAAGAAAACAAAAAAAGAACCAACACAAGAATATCTCCTAAAGGATAATAATGAGTACATCTCTAGAATCAAAACATTTTAAGGAATATTGTCATAGCTACAACACCTACTTGTAATGTAGCAAACCTTTTTAGAAATATAGGTTAGAGGAATGACAATTACAACAATCAAACCTGGAGTCTTTACTTTGAATGTGTTTTTTCTCTGAATGCACTGAGATCCCTTTGGATCCATGACTTTAGTAAAGGTTCCTTCCTCCTGCAATTTCACTCATGACAATGATACAAATAATGTATACAAGTGCATACTTGAGGATGCTGATATGATTTCTTCAATGGCTCTTTGGCTGATCTCTATCCTCTCAGATCTTTATGAAGAAGATAGTCACGGTGTCATCTTTTGTCATCTTTGTTATTTTGAAGCTGGCCCTTCAAAGTGAGGGCTTGAGTAGGTGATTGGCTTCCTTGTACTGACGTCATCTTCCTTCCATTCATTGATAGCTGTCTTTGGTAAACCCTTTTTTATTACCCACAATAAGTCTTCCTCTGAAGTCTCGTCTTTCAAGAACTTTGAAGTTGCTTGATCCATCAAGCTTATCTTCCATTCTAGTTTTTGTTCATCATGATTTTAGATTCTTCACAACCCTTTGTCAACTAGGCTAGAAAATCTAACAGCTAGGCTAGGCTAGCACTTTTAGGTTTTATTGGACTTATGACTGCCAACAATAAACCTTTGAGAGATAGGAGAACACTGGTGAGCTGAAGAGCTCCTTCAATGGGTTTGCAGGAACCCTAATTCTGAAATTTCTGCAGAAATTGGCGAAACCCTAGGGCCAAAGATTCAAAATGCTCGAAATGCCACTCTGAGAGTCTCTGGAGATGCGCCAGAAGAGGCTGTACTCTTCTATGCCAAAAGTAGCCCCAATGTCCAAGTATTAAGGGTTGAATCACCGCTGAGAAGGACGCTGTACAGATTTTCTGGAAACCCTAGGAGGGCCGTATGGTTCTGCAGAAGAGGAGAGATGGCTGATAAAAGTTTGTAGCTTGTGCAATGGGTTCTTCAAGACCTATGCTTTGATACCATGTTGAATTTTCAATAAGTTAGGTTAAGCATGAAGTTCATTTATTTTAGCATTTCACTTAACCATAAACAATAATGTTGCAACAACCAAGATCACAAGAAGAAACACCATGCAAAAGAACACAAGAAGTATCCTGGGAAACCCTTCTCAACAAGGGAAGAAAACCCAACCAAATCCTTTGCTATATTCTTCAAGAGAAAGACCTCCACCAAGATAAACCGTAGCACACAAGAGGGTGCTTCAAACCCTAGAAGACTAGGGCCCAAGAGAGGTGCACATCTTTTCCCAAGTAGATGTGTTTGCTGAAATTTCCAAACTCACAAGGAAGATATGATTCCACAATGGGGAATCATCCCTTACTTATATTAGACCTGTCTAATCAACAAAGGCGTCTATTGGCTTAACAGGGCCGACCTCTCTAAGTCACTATATAATTTATTATTATTATTATTATTATAATTAATATTAATATTAATTATCTTTTACATTTATTATTAAACATATTAAGGTGGGCCCGACCTGTACCCTTTACATAAAAATTAAGGTTACAGGTAGGTATGACTTTTGAACAGTATATAGCAAAGGATTTGATACACCCACTAGTGCTCATCCACTAGGGCCACATCCATAGGGATGTCATAGCTCTGATTCACTACATTACACAGAAGAACCAGGTCTTCACACGTTCACCTGTGCTCGTCCATAGGCACGTCCACTCTATAGATCTGCTTTCCCACTGCCACCGACAGGAGAATCACCTGGAGTCTTCTCCTCAACTCTGCTGCTCATAGGAGGCTAATACATCATCTTCATTTCTATTTTGATGACGATGCACCCAACACTTTGGGATTTCACACGTTCACCTTGTGCTCAGCCACAGGCACGTTCTAACTCAACAGATCACCTTTCCATTGGATAATCATCTGGAGTTCTTCTCAACTCTCTTCATGGAGGAGGTCATCTCTATGTTCTTAGCTCTGTCTTAGGCAGGAACCACGAACCCTTCTTAGAGGATTTCTCTCAAGTTTGTAAGCTGAGAGAAAGACTCACATAGCTGCTATGTTCCACATCTCATAGGTTTGTAAGGTGGAGGATGTCTCCCATAGCTGCATTCATCAAAACTTATTGCACTTGTTTGCAAAATGAAATATCATCTCCTTTAGGAGATATTTCTTTTTTTTCTGTCGGGCAGGTCACCTTGGTAATTCTACGATGACTAACATCCTTGTTACCATAGATATGTTCTTATGAAAATGCTATTGGAAATACTTTTGCTCCTGTTGTTCTTGTTCCGGGCAGGTCACAGGTGATAGCTCTGAGAAGGAGCTATAGTGATAGTTGCAAACATGGAGCAGATGACTCCATCAAGTGGTGAGGCAGTTTATCTCACCAAGTACCAATTCTAAAGGAAGCGTGTAAAGCAAAAGGAGTTTTGGACATCGTTCACTCAAATGTGTGTGGACCAATGTCAACCTCCTCACTAAGCGGGAGAGTACACCTTAGATGAATTCAAGACATTCTGAAGAGAGGTCGAGATTAAGAGGGAGCTCACTACTCCGTACAATCCTCAGCATAATGGTTTAGCAGAAAGAAAGAATTGATTCATTGAAAAATCTGTTAAAGCAATGATGAATGACCAGAATCTATCCATGTTTCTATGGGGAGAAGCAACTATGATAGCTGTATATGTTCATAATAGAAGTCCTCATCGTATATTGAAGAACATGACTCCAAAAGAAGCCTTCTTCGGAAAGAAGCCAAGTGTTGAACACTTAAGGATCTTTGGCTGTCCTGTCTATATTCATGTTCCCAAGGACAAAAGAAGGAAGTTGGAACCATTAGGAAAGAAGGGCATATTCGTTGGATACAGTAAGTCATCAAAAGCTTACATAATCTATGTTCCAGGTCAACAGAAGGTTGAAATCAACAGAGATGTGACTTTTGATGAAAAGATTGCCTTAAGGAAATCTATAGAAGATTCCATGGATTCCAACGATGAAGAAGAACATGAAGAACTAGAACAACCACTTGAACCTATGGAACCAATTATTGTACCTGAAACCAGAAAATGACCAGCACGGCTTGAATCCACACTACAAGAAGCAGAAAGACACAAACTTCCTAGTGGCACCTTCAGGGAAAGTAAGAGGCCCAAAAGGTTCTCTAGTTATGCGGTACTCATGAAAAGTCTTATCAATGAAGAATCGTCCACCTTTGAAGAAGCAGTCAAGAAGAAAGAGTGGAAGGAAGCTATGATGGAAGAATATCAATCCATCATGAAAAATGATGTATGGGAAATTGTGCCTAGACCCGAAGGAAATTCTATAGTCATTTCAAAACGGGTTTACAAGATAAAGCATGCAGTAGATGGGAGCATCGATAAATACAAGGCAAGATTCTTGCCTAGAGGGTTCTCCCAGCGGGAGGGAGAAGACTATGATGAGACGCTTGCTCCAGTTGCCAGATACACCTCTATTAGAGCCATCATATCTCTTAGAACATCCATGGGTTGGAGTTTACATAAGATGGATGTGAAGACCGCTTTTCTCAGTGGAGTAATTGATGAAGAAGTATACATAGAGCAACCTCAAGGTTTTGAGGTACACCCGAAAGAAACCCATCTGTGCAGACTAAAGAAGGCCTTGTATGGACTCAAGCAAGCTCCAAGAGCTTGGTATGCACGAATTGAAAGTTACTTGACGAGACCTGGATTTTCCAAGAGCTATGCTGATCCAAACCTTTATTACAAGGTTGTGAATGATGCAACTGTGATCCTGCTACTATATGTTGATGATTTGTTTCTGATAGGTGCAGAGCCTCTCATTATTCAATGTAAGAGGGAGTTAGCCTCTAAATTCGATATGAAGGATCTTGGTCTCATGCATTATTATTTGGGACTAGAAGTATGGTAAAAGCGTGGTGAAATCTTCTTGGGGCAAGGGAAGTATGTTGTAAAGATCCTTCAAAAGTTTGGGATGATGGATTGCAAATCCATGGCAACTCTCAGGGTGACGGATTTGAAGAAGTTGAGAGACTTTGATTCTGATCCAGTAGACTTGTCCCTGTACCGACAGTTGATTGGCTCATTGATGTATTTGGTGAATACTCGGTCGGACATTTGCTTTGCTATGAACACGTTGAGCCAGTTCCAGGTGGAACCTAGACATGAGCATTGGATAGCTGCATAACACATTTTGAGATATCTTAGTGAGACGCTAAATTATGGTTTGAGATATGCCTCAAACAATGACGTACAACTGCATGGATTTACTGATTGAGATTGGGCAGGGAGTGCAAATGACATAAATAGTACTTCTGGTATATGTTTCAGTTTGGTCTTTGCTATGATATCATGGGCTAGCATGAAACAAAAGTTTGTTGCACTCAACACTGCAAAAGCAGAGTATATTGCATCTTGTGATGCTTGTACAGAACCAATATGGCTCCGTAAGTTGATTTCTTGACTATTTTATCAGGTGCTGTATTCGACTGGGATATATTGTGATAATCAGAGCTGTGTGAAGCTTTTAGAGAACCCGTGTTCCATGACAGGTCAAAGCACATTGAGATCAAGTACTGTTTTATCCGTGATAAAGTCCAGAAGGGAGAAGTGATTCTCCAATATATCTCCATCGATGAGCAGACAACTGATATTTTGACAAAACCTCTGTCAAAGATAAAGTTTGCATACTTGAGGGAAAAGCTGGGACTTGTGGAGATAACCCTCTCTTGTTTGAAAAGGAGAAGATGACTTCCTCGGTTGGGAGGGAGTGCTGATATATGACATCATGGATAGTTAGTGTGCTGGTGGACAGACATTCTCCAGGTGGAGAATGGTCTAGGCAGAACAGATTGCTGATCTACCATGGACAACTATTCTCTTGGGGCATTGCCCAGAAAGGTAGAATGGTCCAGGACAACTATTCTCTTAGGGCTTTGCCCAAACAGGTAGAATGGTCTGTCTCCCAGTTCACAATAGTGACCAGAGTTGGGAGATTGGTATAGGACAAACATTTTCCCTGAGTTCACAGTAGTGGCCAGAGGAGGGAAAATGGTCCAGGACAGTCATTCTTCCTGATTTCACAGTAGTGACCAGAGTGGGAAGAATGGTCCTTGTGGCCCATGGCGTGGCTTTCAACATTTTTTGGGACAATCATTCTTCCTGTGTCACAGGCAATGACCGGGATAGGAAGAATGGTTCCTATATCACTCTGTTGAGTGAGTGACTTATGCGAGACTCTCTGTTGAGTGCGCTAAGTCCAACACATGACTTATTCATCATCATGCCCGATTACTCAGATGTATGGCCTCGAGAGATGATGCAGACGATGATATATTTTGATGCCAGGATGCTACAAGATGATAAGGATAATGATGATGATGCTCGTGACTTGATCTGCGTGATCATGAGATAGCTTGTGTGGCTATTGTTATCCCTTAGTCTGGGGATAACTAAGGAGATTATATCTCGAGGCCCACAGGTCCTAGACATGGAGTATCGAGAGCCATATTGACTTGAGCCTGGCCCTGGAGGGCCCATCCTTCTTCTTCAACGCCTCCATCCTGTCAGCAACAACAACATCCATCCCATCGGCCTGGTCCTTCAGCAGTAGTGGGTCTTGCTCCATGAGGTAATGAGTTCGGGTATCCTGGTATGTGTCACTTTGATTCTCAAAACATTTGAATATGTGCATTTAATTCTCTTTTGCTTCATGACGTATGCTTGGACTTTATGCCTTTTAACTTGTCCATACTTGGGGGCGATGATAGAATTCCCTAACAAGTTGGTTCCCTTATGAGTGAGTTGCCACTGGGTGGGTTCATGAAAGGCCATCGTCCATTCCCACCATACTTATCACTTTTCATCATCTTCCCTCTCATCCATCCCCTGCATTGGTTCGGGCATTGGGTTTTCCAAGCTAGCAAAGGGTTGTGTTATCGCGCAGTTTGTATTCTGGGTCACAGGCTATAGGGTAGTGGACAAACTGGCGTAACAGGAACCTTCCCCACCCAATGTCACCTTGATGGGGAGGTTCTTTCTGTTTAGGGAGGTTAGCCCAGGGGAGACGTCTCCGGTAACCTGGGGTTTGAAGAGGCAAAATAGTATAGGGTCAAGAAGTAAGGTTTTCCCTCCTCTCAGGTTACCACCAGTATCAGATAATCCGGCTAATCAACCAATGAAGAAGTGAAGTCCCTATTGAGAACACCTGCCTGGAACAAGACAATAACAACACAATATGTATATTTGCAGGTTATAATTCAAAGGGTTAGTACTTCTTAACTATCTGATTTCATTTAATAAGCAATATAATAGACAAAGTGAGGTCAACGTTTTGCTAAATAACCTATGCAAGATCACCAATTCATCAATGTCTACAATAACGGCCAAGCCAACAGTATTTTTAATCAACAATAGCTCAATAAAGGCTTGACGTCATCATTAATTGCTGAGTTAGAAGGTTGGCTGCGTCAAGTATGACGTCAGCCCTAGTTAGTGGCGTTAGGGTTAGTTAGGGTTTCAAAAATGAAAGTTTTAAAAGATGATTTGTACACTTCAAGCTCAACGTTGTAAGTCTAACTAGTGCCTTAGGGTGAAATGGAGTCAAAAGCAAGGGCAAAAAATCTCGGGAGGACTTACACTTAGAGACTAGAGGGTAGGGTTCCAAGGTGCTGCAATGCCAGGGCCCTAGAATCAAAACCTTAAGGGAAGGAGGCTCATTCCGGTGTTGCTTAAGCAAGGCCTCATGCTCCTTCCTCTTTCTCTAAATACACTTGGCAAAACGGCTAGCTTCAAAGTACAGGTTTAAGGGAGAAATTGTTGCAAAGGCAAGGCTTTCAAAACCCTAGAAGGTAAAAACCCTAGGTGTAGACTCAACTAGGCCTAGGACGTCTCCTCTTTTCAACCTATAACTTTAATGCTAACTCAGAAAAAGGGAGAGAAGTGTAGCAACGACTAGGCTTTATCTTCCTTTATCAATGGCTAAAATTTATTTCTCAAGCATGGGGACATATAACAATGACCTACTAGTGTGCTTGCTACCTAGGGTTTCAAGATTCAACAATATAATAGCAATATAAAAGCAAAATGTAAGAAATTAAGCCTACAACCATTCACTTAAGAAGTTTTGCATGAAAAATTCACTTACATATCATGAAGAATGCATAATCAAACCCTAGTTGTAAACCTTCCATGAGAGAAACACCACAAATGCCAAGAGAAATCCTCCAAGAAGAGTTGCGCCTCACTTTAAAAGACCAAGAGCACCAAACTAGGGCGCAAGTTTTAAGAGCTCGCAAGAGAGTGAGCTGTGTTATGTTTAAAATGAGGAAAAACGTCCTCTATTTATACCAATCCATGACCGTTCAATTAAAATTTAGGTCATTAAAACAACCGACAAGGCTGACTACAAAATTTACACTGTTTTTACATTAATTGCCAGAAAAATGACATAATATGAGCAAAAGGTGGGACGTCAAGCCCTCTTGAGGGAGACGTTGGCCCTTTTTGGGCAAATCCA
>ML822999.1:41595-51759 GCA_009831015.1 Picea engelmannii
GACGAAGTGTAACCCCTCAAGTAGGTCATCTTAATGCCCAGACCAGGGGAATGGGATGGATGTGTGGGAGATAAGATGTAAAGTGATAGTATGGTGGGAGTGGACGATGGCTCTTCAAATCCCCCCTGGTGGCTAACCAAAACCCATGGATACAAGCTTGTTAGGTCACCCCGTTAATCCCCCAAACAATGGTCAAGTGGGTTAGTGTAAGATCCAAGAAGTTGTCAGAAATGTAAGGAACCTGATGCATATATAAGAAAGTTATAACGATCAAACATGACACATACCATGATACCTGGACCAATTACCTCATGGAGCAAGAGTCTTCTCTGATGCAAGTCCAAGCCGATGGTGATGGAAGCTGCTGCTGCTGACAGGACAAATCTGGTGAAGAAGAAGAAGGATGGGCCCTCCAGGGCCATGCTCAGGTCAATCTTGCTCTCGGTACTTCATGTCTAGGACCTGTGGGCCTTGAGACATGATCTCCTAGTTATCCCTAGAGATCGGGGATAACAGGTTGTACCTTGCCTTGTGGGAAGAAGGGGCTAAAGGCCCAGAGGGTAAAAGTAGTTGGCAAAAGATAAAATCCAAAAGAACAAAACCTTCAGATGCTTCGCCCAGGGATCCCCGAGAAAGCAATAAAAGGCTTCCCAGCAAGAAATGGAGGGACCCATAAAATAAATAAACTCAAGACCTAGTTGGAGGATAGGAGGTCTCATCACGAGCCAACCTATTAGGTCCATGGGCATGTAGCGGTGTGACACTACCATTCAGCTGGTCACCGCGCCACGGTAGTGGCTCTTAGTAGCATAGCCAAGAGAAAGGGGGTCTCATCATGAGCCAACCTTCCCATCTCCGTGAAATGCTTGTGGGTAACACTGTCACCACTCGTCACCATGCCAGGGCAGTGTCCCCCAACTATTCTCTTGAAAGAAAAAACAATAACATAAAAAGGTAAAAAGGCATTGAATGGGCTTGGAAACATTTGCATCCATGACAAGGTGCAACTCACCCTCTTCAGAGGTACCCACAGGTAAGCCCTACATTTCCCTTTCATCACTGCACCCACTGCCCAAACATCACCATACCATCTCATGCACTTACACGACCTAGATTGGTCTTCACCTGGAAACATCCCACATCTAAGGAGAATTAGCCCAATAGGACGTCCTAATACCCTCTCCAAACCTGGCTTGTAGAATAACATAACGTCTTTGAGCACTTGTCTGGGAAAGGGGGGTTTTATGCACATGTTTGAGTAACTTCATTATTAGATGTGATTGACATTGCTATGATCCTTGTGACTTATGAGCCCATGGAGGGCGTACTTGTTGTTGCTGCAGGACCATGCTCGACGGACGTGTACACATGGGGAGATGATTAGCTCGGACCTCCATAGGGCTAAAAGCCCACCAGATGGATGCTGAGACCCCAGCCAGGGGCATACATATACCAGAGGCTTGCACCATAGAGTGAGGAGGACGTTCCAGCAGAGACAACCTAGAAGGCTTGGACCCAGTGGGGTCTTTCCCTTCGACAATGATGTTGGCCCTTGAAGGTCCTTGATGTCAACATTCAGAGGCTTGACGTCACCCACTTGAGGTATCCAACTTGAGGACGACATTAGTTGGCACGTGTGGCAGTTCCAGAGGGGTTTTGAGCCCCAACATTCCACTTGGAGGGCTAAAGTTCGAACAATGAGGCTAACATCACCTTAGGAGGGGCATGACGTCACCCTAAAAAGCTTAAATTAGGGTTTTATTTGACAAATTTATGTAAAATTGGATTTTCTCATGTAAACTGGCCATGTCGGCCTTTTTGACCTAATTTTGTAATTAAAGTTCATTTTGATTGTATAAATAGGGGATTTTCCCCTTGTATTTTTTCATCATTCTTTCACTCGCTAAGTGAGGTCTGAAATTCGGCTCCTTTAAGGCTCTTTGGCTGAAATTAAGTGGTGCGCAACTCTTGGAGGAGGCTTATATTGGTGTTTTTGGCATTTCTCTTGGTGGAAAGTCTTCATCTAGGCTAATTACTAGATTATTCTTGGTGAATGTAAGTGAATTTCTGCAATTCTTCTTTACTTTGAATGGTTATAGTACATTTACTTTGCATTTTTTTCCAAGATTATGAAATTGCTAGCTTAAAGCCCTAGGAGATCAAGCACATGTTATTGTCCTTGTCTTAATAACTTTTCACCTACTAGATTGTGCTAGAAAGCCTACCTTTTTGAAGCATTGTGCTAGAGCCCTACCATTGTAGCACTCTAGCATCATTTGCTTCATCAAGCCATTATTTACTTCAAGCTTGAGCTAAAGAAGAAGGAAAACCGTTAGGGCCTAGGGTTACCTACTTCCTAATAACTGTTTTTTTTCTAGGGCTTGTTGATTGAGGCCTTCGGTGACCAACACCTCAAACATCATAACTCTTTGTCCTTAGCTCGCACATTATCATTTGATTCCCTCGAGATGGCTGCTGCAAACAGTGACTCCATTAGCCCTAAAGACACTGATCTAGACCTTCTATTTGATTGATTGATGAGAACAACCCTTAAAACTTTTACCTCAAGCTATTTACTAACTTTTCCTAACCCTATATTAGACTAATTCACTGACCTTCTTCCTGCTGTTACAAAGGTAATCTACAATCAATTATTAAAGTAGTAAAATTTCCTAAAAGCAATTGCAAAAGTTGATTTTTACATTGCCTCTTTAGCTTTCGACAAATGCTAGCATAGTGCTATTATTAGATTATCATTTTTGGTCATTTTGAAGCTAATTTATGGCATGGATTGTGAAGCCATTTATATATATATATATATACATTGTTGTTATAGATTTTTTTTTGCTTCATCTTTTATCAACTTGTTGCTTTCATTAACAAGTCCAAGGTTTTATGAAGCACTAACATTAAACTGTACTTGCAAAAAATAGTGTTTTCTTGTTGCTTTGTTCTGGGCAGGTACACTTAAGCATATCATTGTTTCATTTACTAAAAAATCGGGACTTTCTGATCGGTTTGACTTGTGAGGGGATAACTTTCTTGATATCTAAACCTTTGACTTCTCAAACCCCCAGGTCACTGGGGATGTCTCCCTTGGGCTATTATCCCTAAATAGAAAGAGGTGTCTTATTAAGGTGACATTGATAGGACAACCTCCTGTTACGCCAATTTTTCCTCTTTTAGCCTTTGTCTTTGGGACAAGTACAAATTGCATGATAACAACTATGATGGTGCTACCTGTAGAATGGTCTACAAGACTATGTGAACCTTTCCCATACCATGTGAAATGGATAAATATGTTTGAGACCATGATAGTTACTACCTCCCTAGCTAGGAGGGAGTGTTGATATTATGGTAGCTGCAGGAGGTATTAACCTCCATATGTAACCTTTGACTAGAATAGAATATTCCGAAAGCAAGAGAAACCCTAAACGTATGTGTGAGAACCCTAGAAGGCTAGTCGGCTCAATAAAATAAATAATATTAAAGTATTACCCTCCAGAAAGAGAAGTTAGCCTAGACAGGTGGCATGGAGGACTATAAATAAGAGGCTCTTGAGCTCATCTTGAGCTCATTTTGTACACTCACTTCACTCACTCTCTCAGTAAAGTATAGCGCAAGTTTGGAGTTGCAGTTGCAAGAAAGGAAGGTGCATCTTTTGGGGTGATTCTTGGTCTCTATCTCTAGCGCTATCTAGCCTAAGATATGTGCCCTACCTTCTAGTATCTCTTGGTGGTATTCTTGGTGACATCTTGGAGTATATTGGTGGATTTCTTGAAGGTGCAAATTTGGGGAAGAAGTGCAACTGCAACTGCTGCATTTGAGTATTGTTCTTGTTCTATGGTTGTGGAGACTCTCTCTCTTGTGCGCTACCTTTGGAGAAGGTGCGCTCTCCTTGTCTTATGTTGTTGCTGCAGTTGGATGGTGTTTTCTGGTTCCATCTTGTGCTACTGTTGTAGCTAGGGTTTATCTGTTGGTTTAAGTGTGGCTTTCCATAATGATTCTATCTAGCAAAGTTTAAGGTGCTTTCCAGAATCATTCTATCTAGCAAAGGTTAAGGTGCTTTCCAGAATCATTCTTTCAAAATAAAAAAATTCACATTTCCTAAGGCAATGGTTTTATATCTTCAATGCAAAAAATATATGATTAGTGCCTTTACTATTGGGTTAATGGACTCAAATAAAGAAAGAGCTAGAGAAGCTATCTCCTTGGGGGTGTAAGCCCTTTTACTTCCCAAGGCAAGTTTCTCTAGCTAGGGTTTAAGCTAAGAGGGTGTCTGCCCTTATACTTCTCTTAGAAAACCCTTGTATAATCAATGAGATGAAGCATAAAATGATGAAGACTATGGTTGGGGTGTATGCCGCTATACATTCCACTAGCTCCTAGCACAACAATCCTTGACATGAACAAAATGATAGCATAATAGTAAAAGACCATACCAAGATCAAGAGAGACGCCAAGATAATCCACCATAAAAGCCAGAAAACATCACCCAAGGCTAGCGCCTCACTCCTCCATCAACCATTCATCAATATAGCCATAACCAAGTGCACAAGAGACAAAAAGAGCCAAGTGTAGCGAAAATTTCAGACCAATACTTCTCACAATGAGGGAGAGTTATCAAAATGAGATCTTATGATCTCTTATTTATACAAAATGTCACCAAGGTGACTTGTCTACAAATTAATGAGTAAACCACAAGATTAGGGGTCAACAATGTTGATGAATGCAGCTATGGGAGACATCCTCCAACTTACAAACCTGTGAGATGTGGAACATAACAACTATGTGAGTCTTTCCGTCAGCTTACAAACCTGAGAGAAATCCCCTAAGAAGGGTACGTGGTTCCTGCCTGAGACAGTGTTAGGAACGTAGATGACCTTCACTCAGAGAGTGAGAAGAACTCCAGATGATTATCCGGTGGAAAAGCGATCTGTTGAGTTAGGACGTGCCTGTGGCTAGGCACAAGGTGAACGTGTGAAATCCCAAAAGTGTTGGGCACATCGTCATGTGAACATAAATGAAGATGATGTGATAGCCTTCTCTGAGCAACATAGTTGACGAGAAGACTCTAGATGATTCTCCTGTCGGTGGTAGTGGGAAAGCAGATCTGTAGAGTGGACGTGCCTGTGGACGAGCACAGGTGAACGTGTGAAGACCTGGTTCTTCTGTGTAATGCAATGAATCAAAGCTATGACATCCCTATGGATGTGCCCCTAGTGGATGAGCACTAGTGGGTGTATTAGATCCTTTGCTATATACTGTTCAAGAGTCAGACCTACCTGTAGCCCTAATTGTTTTGTAAAGGGTACAAGTCGGCCCTACCTTATTGTGTCTAATAATAAATGTAAAAGATAATTAATATTAATATGAATTATTATATTAATAATAAATAATATGTCTAAGTGAGGTCGGCCCTGTTGTGCCAATAGACACTTCAGTTGATAGGACAAGTCAAATACAAGTAAAGGAAAATCTTCCATTGTAGAAATACATGTTTCTTGTGAGTTTGGAAATTTCAGCAAGTACACTTCTTTGGCAAAAGGTGCGCACCTCTCTTGGGTGCTAGAGTTCTAGGGTTTGAGCACCCTCTTGTGTGCTAGGCCTTTCTTGGTGGTAAAGGTCTTTCTCTTGAAGATTATAGCAAAGGATTTGGCTGGGTTTTCTTCCCTTGTTGAGAAGGGTTTCCCAGCATACATTTTGTGTTCTTGTGCATGGTGCTTCTTCTTGTGATCTTGGTTGCTACAACATTTATGGTTATGGTTAAATGATAAAACAGAATGAACTTCATGTTTAACCTAGCTTATTGAAAAATCAACAAACAACCCTAATCTTGCCCCCTTAACAAAGTAATATTAAACAATTCATTTAAAATTTCACTTTTTTCAGAAATAAAACCCTAATTTACATGGATGTCACCCCTTTAGGGGACGTTTTGGCACTAGGAGAAGGTCGTTGGTGATGTAGGAGCGTAGTAAGGCTTCCCAAATCCATGTGTCAAGCATCCAAATGTCTTCCTTCATGGTCAAAGCCTCAAATCGCTCAAAATGTCCAAGTTCCAAAGCATATCATCTCACCACCATGCCCTAGCCCCCAAACATGACGTCAAGCTCAAAAAGGAGGACATTTTGCCCCTCCTGGGAAAATCGTTTGGCAAGTTAGGGTTGGGCTATGTCGTCCAAGTCGTCATCAAGGCTTTCCAAGTCTAATCTTTCTCACTCGGCATGCAGGCCCCTGGCATCCAACCTGTGGGCTTGTAGTCGCATGGAATCCCAAGCTAGGCTTGTTCTCCCAAAACTGTCCGCCAACTAGGTCCTGCAAAGACAAATGAGCACGCCCTCCAAGGATCTCAAGTCATAACATCATGATAAGTGAATCCAATCAACAAATACGCCATCTAAGCATGTGCATCAAAGATCACTATAACAATCAATTAATTGTTCAAAGACACTATGCGACTTGTCAAACTTGAATATGGGAGGGTTGACGAGGTGTCCTATTGGGTAGATCTTGTCCGAGGTCGAGGAGAGTTCCCAAGAGATCCCTCTCTAAGCCATGTAAAGTGGATGAAGTGGTTGGGATCGAGACTCAATGGGCATAGGGTTCATGACATACAAGGGGTTGTAGTGTCTCATTCATGGATGCCTTTGTAGAGGGTGTGTGGTACCTTCGTCTGTAATGCACTTTTTCCAAGCCCATCAATTGCCTTTTATCTTTCTTTCAATATAGCGTAAGGAGAGGTTGAAGGTCACTACCCTGGCGTGGTGACCAGGTAATGGCAATGCCACCCACAAACACCTAATGGAAATGAGAAGGTTGGCTCGTGATGAGACCCCCTTTCTCTCAGCCACGCAACTGAGAGCCATTACTCTGGTTTGGTGACCAGATGATGGCAATGTCATACCACTAGATATCCATGGACGTGATAGCTCGTCTCATGATGAGACCTCCTATCCTTCAACTAACCTTTTAAGCATTTCTTTATTATATTGTTGGTCCCCTTTTCTCAAAGATAAGCGTTTCATTGCTTTCTTGGGTGATCCCTGGGCGAAGCATCTAGAAGGTTTATACAAGGCTTTTATCTTTTAAGGCGTCTAGCAAGAGATCAAGTGGAAATAAGTCAAACCCTCGAGGTTATACAATCATAAACCCTAGACTTCAACTAGTAAGGACATGATCAGGTGATATACAATCATAATCCCTAACTTGACCTGATTTGCTTCAACAAAATTAAAATGGACAAAACAAAGGAAGGAGATAAACAATTTTAATCCTTTCTTAGGGTTTCTAACAAAATCATTCAAAGATATAAGATAACATGCAACTTATCAACCATTAGATAGAGCATTCACCAAAATATACCAAGAACAAACACTTAAACATCGAAACAACACTTACTATACTAAGTCGTTATGCATGAGGAAACCCTAGTTTCATGAATCATCCACCAAAACAAGAAAAGCGTCCAGAAGGCTAGTTTCCAAGAGGTGTGCACAAGTACTCCTTAATGAAAAAGAATTGAAGAGAGCTATGGAAGTGATTCTCCACAAGTGTGAGTTATGATTCAATAATGAGGTAGTGTTAGCCTTCTTATATGAGGCAACCCTAGTGCTATAAACCCTCAAAGCCCCTAAAAACATAAAATTTCCATGATACAAGTTGGATTGGTCAAGGCTGACCCACAAATCAGCCTCCAACATAGAGATAACATAAAAGTACATCAACACGTCCCCTCAAAAAGAGACATGTGTGGGTGTGAGAGCCTCCAAAGGCCATGACGTCATCATCTAAGGGGTAAAGGTGCCTCCAAAGGCCACGCCTCTTCATGAAAAGGTGCAATCATTGTCAAGGGTCACATCTCTCACCCCAAAAGGTATGTCTCATCATCGTCAAGTGCCAACTCATCATCAAGAAGGTATCCGAATGCTAGGTTGGCCCACCAAGAATCAAAACCATGATGTCATCATCCTAGGTGCAACGTCCAAGGGCCAGAGCATGATGCCATAGGTGAAGAAGGCTCCATAACCTCTCCCAAGAAGTGTGACATCATCTCCAAGTGCAACATCATCCATCCAAACCCTAATATGCTTAGGGGTGCTCTATCCAACTTATGGGATTCTTGCCCATTTGATAGCCCATATGACCATATTTGCAATATGTGAGCTCATATGTTCAATGCCAAAGGCCTAGGAGGTGTCCCAAGGCATGTCCAATCATCATACGGCCCAACTCTCTGCATCCAATGTGCAACGTCCTTTGTATAGTGCACAGTGTCCTGGGTGTCATCATAAAAATGTCTTCCAGAGGACCATTTCAAGGTGCATCTTTATCAAACAAAGTCCACAGAATCGAGTGAGACCAACAACCACGAGGTATAAGCGTCATTAGAGTTGTACAAAATAAGCCATCACTTAATACAAAATCCACGTAAGCAATTCACAGTAGGTATCTTCTTCAAACTTTAAAGTTTACATTAACTCAAGACTTTATGCAATTTGACAAGTTTAGGTATGGGAGGACCATCATAAGACCCTATTAGGTGTGCCAGTACTCAGGTAGAGGTATATTTTCCAAGAAAATCCATCAAAGTGTAAGTATGTTGAATGAAATGGTATGGGAAGTGTCTACTGTGTGGAAGAACATGAAACTTTTCTAAAATATGTTAATTAAAACTTCACCATATACTTGAATCATAAACTTCACTCTTGCTTCTGACATGATTTCTAACTTTGTCAGTAGCAGGCTTCTAGATGTGTGTGGGACAACTAGTTACTGGCCAGTTCCATGGTTTCTTTTGTGGAGGTAGAGGTTAAACTTGATCAAATAAGCCAATACAACAATTATATCAGTAAACCAATAAATATTATAGATGCAATTGTGGTTGTGGCAGGCACAACAGAATGCAAGTAAGCTTCTTTTCAATATTCATCAATCTTTGGGTCAACTAGTGTTAGTCAATGCCAATCAAACTGGTAAAAGGGGTTGAGCATACGTCTTTGTAGCTATGCTCAAGTTGAGAATGGTTGACCGGGTTCAGTCTAATTAGCCCCTAGTCACACTACAACAAAGAAGTCCACAAGTGTTGCGATTAGTGTCAACTTTTTTGTTATAATTAAAGTTTAGATAACTGAAATTTACGTCATCTAAGATGACACAAATGACATCGCTAATGTCAACAACAGAAATTAAAACACAGACAATGCAAGGAAATATGTAGACCAAAATTCTCAAATTTTATTCATCTGCAAACTTCGATGATTACAAGTAATAACAGATTTCAATATTGTTAATATGGATGAAATCTAGTCAAATCCAACCCTCTACATTATCTACCCATCATTACTATAGATGTTTATCTTCCAAATGCTGTACCATATTTTACTAAGATCTGAGGGTGCATTAACACTCAAATCCAAGAACACCTGTGTTGAAATATTGTAATTGCAAAGAGTATTCTAATTATTATTGATGTATTATTCATTAGATGAATCCCCTTTTGTGGATTGATCATGTCGAGTATTGTAAATGACCAAATCCCCTTTTGCGGATTGGTCAAACCCTAATTGTAATGGGCTAAATGATGTTACTATTATAATGGGCCAAGTGATGTTACTATTATATGTAGATGATGTATTCTTGACAAGATGAAGAAAAGCTCATCTCAGATTACAGAAGAAGCTCGCTACAGAGTTTGATGGAAGACCTAAATGCATTATCTCTTAGGTCTTGAAGTTTGGCAGAGCACAGATAAGATCTTCCTTAACCAAGGGAAGTATGCAGTTAAAATGAAAAGGGTTGACATGTTGAAAGGCAAATCCATGTACACACCCATGGAAACGAAGTTGAAGCTCCTGGTAGATACCTCGTTAGAATTGGTTGATGCTACTATGTACAGACAAATTATTGGTTCAGTGATGTATCTGACGAATACCAGGCTAGATATATGTTTTGCCTTGAGTCAGTATCCGGTAGAACCCATATGTGTTCACATTATTGCTGCAAAACATATGATGAGATACCTGTTATCCCCGATATCTAGGGATAACTAGGAGATCATGTCTCGAGGCCCACATGGTCCTAGACATGGAGTACCGAGAGCAGGAGTGACTTGAGCATGGCCCTGGAGGGCCCATCCTTCCTTTTCTCAGCCAGCTTTGTCCT
>ML823000.1:0-12145 GCA_009831015.1 Picea engelmannii
TTTCTCTTGAGGACATTCTGTTCAAGCCTCTGGTCACTGCTGGACACCAAGCTCACCAAATCCACGACCTTCCACCCCTAGACAGATGGCCAAACTGAGGTTGTAAATCGAATGATTGTGCATATCCTTCACATGTATAATTCAAAGCATCCTCGCACATGGGATGATACCCTTCCCTATGTCCAGCATAGATACAACCTAGCCCTGCATAGATCAACCAACCACAACCCCTTTCAGGTGCGGTTGAGATTCCAACCATTGGGTCCCATAGATGTTGCACTTCCCCTTGTGGTCACCTAAACTGACTCATATCCTTCTACAACTGAAGCTGACAAAGCCACCAGGTTCATTGAGCATATCCAACACATCCACCAATAGGTTCAGGATATCCTATAGAAGTCCAATGACAAGTACAAGCAATGCCATGATAAACATCGGGTGCCACATAAGTTTCAGGTGGGCGAAAAAGTTTGGTTTCACTTGCAGAAAGAAGGCCTCACAAGACCCCATCGGAAGATTCACCCACTCCGTTATGGGTTGTACACTATCACCAAGGCCATGGGGGATAATGCGTTTGAGCTCAACATTCCTCCCTTCCTTGGCTTGCACCCAGTATTGAACGTGGATCTCCTTCGCCCTTATTTCCCTCCATTATTGGACACCTCAGAAGTAGCAGAGCAGTTGACACCAACAGAGATCAACCCTATATATTGTGGACACACATATCAAGGGAAGTAGACAACAAAGGATCCATATTTATCGAGTCTTCAAAGCAAGGAATCTACTGCACCAAGGCAAGTGGCTCACCCGGGGCCAAATTCAATAGAAATTTCCTCATATGATGGGGGACCTCAATGCAATGGAGACCATTTATTCCTATGGAGGGAGGATTGATCTATATGGATATCGGTGGCCACCCACCTTTTCCAACTGGATCAAAACAGTTTTCTAACAATTTTGGCAATTTACTATTTTTAGCAGTTTTAATTTCTGGGGCCATTTTGAGGGACTAAATGCAGGTTTTTCAGGATAGAGCTCCTTAATGATAGAAAAATGCATGATTGAGCCCCAAAAATGAATATCCTCGATGATATGTTTTCAATGGGATATCACATGCCTAAAACAAAGATCATATTGAAATGTTACGACCCCGGGAAGTTGATGTACTAACTTACCCAAACGGGGGCCACATGACTTTTGGTGCTTCAACTCCTAGGGTTAGGTTTTTGGATGTCTAGGGTTTTTGAAATTCTTGTTTATTGTAAAAATGCCTTCAGAGCCTCATTTTAATCTTCTTCTTGTGAATGTGTGCAGCCGTCACATCTCTTCTCAGAGATAAGTCGCCACCATTCCAGCAAGCTTGTTTCTGCTGCATTTTACAGTTTCAGCTTATTTCGTTATTTAATAGAAAACTAGGTTTACTGTATCTCTATTATTTTTTGTTAAGAGCCTGTTAATAATCTGTATTCATTTCATTTTTCTCATACAATCTGTATCAGTGGTATCAGAGCAGTCTACTCCTTGTCATCTTGATGCATGTCCCCAACAAGGTCAGAGTACAAAGAGTTGGGTCTCGGGCTTGTTTCTCTTGAGGACATAAGCTCTCGCACACCCAAGCGACCTCTCATGGCAAGAGAAAATAAAGATGAAAGGACAAGATATCCTTTCAAACTATTGATTGAGGAAGCCCTCATGCAACAGAGGAACGTGATGATGGATAGTTTCGCGCATATCCTTGACGACTACCAACAGGCGATGCATCTTCTTCGAACGGAGGCGTCGCCCACTTCAATGTACAAATAAACTTTTATATTCCTATATTTGAAGGTCAAATATATGCAGATGTTGTAGACAAGTGGTTGAATCTACTAGAAGGGTATTTTTCTGTCAATAACTTTTCGAATAGAGAAAAGATTACTTTTGTGCTCCTCAAAGCCATTCCCCATGTCAAAGATTGGTGGGAAACTTTCTGTGAGCAAAAGGAAATAGAGGAAACCTCATTATTTTTAGTCAATACCACCTGGGAATCCTTAAGGGATTATATTAAGGAACAATACTACCCTGTCGAAAGTTATGACGACCTGTATAACAAATGTACCACACTGCGGCAAGAAAGAGATCAACAGGTGCCAAATTTCACAAATATCTTCCATACCTTGCACACCAAGCTGGGTATTAAAGATTTGTAGCTATATATGGTGCTCAAGTATCATGGTTCTCTGCATAGATACATACAGATCGAAATGGAATTTCTGTACATCTCATCCCTGGGTGCGACCTACTGATATGCTGTCAAAATCAAGCAGAAGCTCAAACAAAAGATGCAACAATTTCGGCCAGGGAACCCCTCACAAAAAAAGCCAGAAAAGGGAGGCGCCAACCCACTGAACAAAAGAAAGAGCAAAGATGGACAGTATTAGGACAAATATTCCAAGCCACAAGAAAATAAGGACATCGGAAAGACAAACAAATATACGGGGAAGTGGTGCGACTTCCATAAGAGCCCTTGGCATAACACTATTGATTTCCGCTCAAAGAAGTCGTTGGTGGCCAAAGTGAAATCCTTTGAATCAGATGTGGATTCTGACTTTGAGCCAAAAATAGAAAGGGGAAGGAGGCCGACCTTATTTATGGAAATGTCATGTTGCATATGAGTCTAGGCCTCGTAGTGCTATTATTACTTTGAACAGGAAATTGTACAGGATACCCGAGGCAGTCCCACCTAGTGCTATTTCCTTGATCTCTGCTAAGAAATGCAAGAAGGTCATCTCTCAGATGGGGAAGTTTGTGTTCTTCATGATTCTCTCTCAGAATAAGAGAAATATCACAGCCACATCTAGGGTCTTTGTGACCAACCTCTCCACACAGTAGAAGCAAGTAGATAAGGTTGTGGAAGAATACTCGTATATATTCTCCTCATCTATAGGGGTACCTCTGCACTACTAGGTCAAGCACTCCATCAATCTAACCCTCGATGCACCGCTACCCAATGGGCCAGTCTATCGCCCTCTTTCTTAGAGATGAGGAGATCAAGCGATAGATCCAAGAACTTCTCCACAAGGGGCACATCCTTCCCAGGTCATCAACTTGTGGGAGCCAAATTGTGCTGGTACAGAAAAATGATGGAACCTGGAAACTCTGTATTGATTATCGGGCTCTGAATAAAATCACAGTCAGAAACTGGTACTCGATTCCCCAAATCGATGACCTCCTTGATCAACTCACGGGGGCCAAATACTTCAGTAAGATTGATACGAAGTCTGGATACCACCAGGTCCCGATAGAATAGATAGATGTATGGAAGACCACCTTCAAGTTAAAGGAAGGCCTTTTTGAATGGTTGGTCATGCCTTTTGGTTTGAAAAATGCTCCAGCCACTTTCAGGAGGATGATGGATGATATATTGTGACCATTAACAAATACTTTTGTAGTGATGTATCTGGATGACATTCTAATTTACAACAAGACTTGGGCAAAACACTTGCAACATATTCAACAGGTTCTACACTCCCTGCGGAGGCACAAGCTATACGCCAACCTGAAAAAATTATCCTTCGTCATGGACAGGGTCCATTGCCTGGGCTACATCATTGATCAACATGGCGTACATGTGGGTCTAGCCAATATCTAAGTCACTCGTGATTTTCCAGCCCCAACAACACTCACTGAGCTTTAGAGCTTCTTGGGCTTTCCCAATTTCTACCGCAGGTTTGTGTTGGGATTCTTCCATATTGCATGGGCCCTCAGCCAAATAAACAGGGGTGGTGGTAAGGCCAAATTTGCGTGGGGTCGGTCCCAAAAAAAAACGTTCGATGATTTGAAGTAGTGCTTGTGCTCAACCCCAGTACTTTCACTATCAGACCTGCAACATCCCTTTGAAATCAAGATATATGCTTTAGACTATGTTGTGGGCGTCGTTCTCACTCAGCACGACCACCCTGTGGCCTATCATAGTGAGACACTGTTAGATATTGTTCGTAACTACCCTACTTATGAAAAAGAAATGTACTCCATTGTACAAGCCTTCCGCCAGTGGAGACATTACATTCTTGGGAAGGAGACAGTCATCCACACTGATCATAAGCCACTGCAGTTCATGCATACACAGGGAAAATTGTAGAATGATCTCCATTGAAAGTGGTCCACATAATTGTAGAAATTCCACCTCAAAAACAAGTATAAAATATGAAGCACCAATTGCGTCGTTGATTGCCTCAACAGACCGCCAGTTGCGGCACTCACAATGGTTCTAGACTCTTGCGGCCATGAGACATCTGGATGGCCCCAACTCTATGAGATAAACCCTGACTTCGCCACCACCTACCAAATGTTAGGTGCAAATGCAGTTGTCGATAATTTCCATATTCAGGATGGGTTGTTGTGTCTTATGGGATATATCTTTGTTCCATCAAGTGAGCGAGTGAAGATTATCTGGGAAACCCACTATAGTCGGGTGGTAGGACACTTCGGTGTAGAGAAGACAGTGGCGATTCTACAAAAACATTTCTACTGGCCAAAACTTCGACAGGAAGTCAACAAGTATATTAGGTCATGCACTGCCTGTGCTATTGCCAAACTAACCACTAAGAAATATCTCATGTAAACCCCTCTTCCTACTCCTTACAGGCCATGGGAATCCATCTCAATGGACTACATGTCAGGCCTCCCATCCACCAAGCAGGGAAATGACTGTCTTTTTGTGGTTGTTGATCACTTTTCTAAGATGGGGATTCTGGTTGCCTGCCAGAAGAGCATCATAGCAAAGGCCACTACCAAGCTCTTCTTTGAACACGTCTAGGTACATTTTGGAATCCCACAAACCATTGTCTCAGGTCAGGATAGTCGATTTCTCAACACATTCTAGTCGAGCCTCTGGTCACTACTGAACACCAAGCTCACCAAATCCATGACCTTCCACCCCTAGACAGATGGCCAAACTAAGGTTGTAAATTGAATGATTGTGCATATCCTTCACATGTATAATTCAAATCATCCTTTCACATGGGATGAGACCCTTCCCTATGTCTAGCATAGATACAACCTAGACCTGGATAGCTCAACCAACCACAACCCTTTTCAGGTGGGGTTAAGATTCCAACCATTGTGTCCCATAGATGTTGCACTTCCCCTTGCAGTCACCTTGACCGACTCATATCCTTCTCCAACTGATGCTGAAAAATCTGCCCGATTCATTGAGCATATCCATCACATCCACCAATAGGTTCAGGATATCCTACAAAAGTCCAATGACAAGTACAAACAACGCCATGATCAACATTGGGTGCCACATAAGTTTCAGGTGGGCGACAAAGTTTGGTTTCACTTGTAGAAAGAACGCCTCACAGGACCCCATCGGAAGCTTCACCCACTCTGTTATGGGTCGTACACTATCACCAAGGCCATGGGAGATAATGCTTTTGATCTCAACATTCCTCCCTTCCTTGGCTTGCACCCAATGTTCAACATGGATCTCCTTCACCCTTATTTCCCACCATTATTGGACACCTCAAAAGAAACAGAAAATTTGACACCAACAGAGCTCAACCCTGACATATTGTGGACACACGGATCAAGGTAACTTGACAACAAAGGATCCATCTTTATCAAGTCGTCAAAGAAGGGAAGCTCCTGCACCAAGGCAAGTGGCTCACCCGAGGCCAAATTCAGAAGAAATTTCCTCATCTAATGGGGGACCTCAATGCAATGAAGACCATTTATTCCTATGGAGGGAGGATTGATCTATATGGATATCGGTGGCCACCCACCTTTTCCAACTGGCTCAAAATAGTTTTCTGACAATTTTGGCAATTTACTATTTTTAGCAGTTTTAACTTCCGGGGCCATTTTGAGGGCCTAAATGAAGGCTTTTCAGGACAAATCTCCTCAAATATATCCAAAGGAATTATTGATCCCCCAAAATGAATCTCCTCTATGATACCTTTCCAATGGGCTATCACACGCCTAAAACAGAGATCGTATGCAAAAGTTACGACCCCGAGAAGTGGATGTACTAACTTACCCAAACGGGGGCCACATGAATTTTGGCGCTTCATCTACTAGGGTTAGGTTTTTGGATGTATAGGGTTTTTGACATTCTTTTTTTTTGTAAAAATGCCTTCAAAGACTCATTTTAATCTTCTTCTTGTGAATGTGTGCAACTGTCACATCTCTTCTCATAGTAAGGCGCCATTATTCCAGCAAGCTTGTTTCTGCTACATTTTATAGTTTCTGCTTATTTCTTTATTTAATAGAAAACTAGGTTTATTATAGATTGGTGGGAAAATTTCTGTGAGCAAAAGGAAACAGAGGAAACCTTATTATTTTCAGTCATGACCACCTGGGAATCCTTCAGGGATGCTATTAAGGAACAATACTACTCTGTCGGAAGTTATGACGACCTGTATACCAAATGGACCACACTGCGGCAAGAAAGAGAACAACAGTGTCAGATTTCACAAATATCTTCCAGACCTTGTGCACCAAGATAGGTATAAACGATTCAGAGCGACATCTAGTGCTCAACTATCACAGTTCTCTGCATAGATACATCTAGACTGAAATGGAATTTCTAGACATTTCATCCTTGGGCATGGGCTATCGATATGCCGTCAACATTGAGCAGAAGCTCAAACAAAAGACGTGACAATTTGGGTCGGGGAACTCCTCAAAACAAAAGCTGGAAAAAGGAGGTCCCAACCCACAAAACATAGGAAAGAGAAAAGATGGATAGTATCAGGACAACCAGTCCAAGCCACAATCAAAGAAGGACACCGGAAAGACAAAGAAAGATACCGAGAAGTGGTGAGACTTCCATAAGAGCCCTTGGCATAACACTGTTGACTGCCACTCAGAGTAGTCGTTGGTGGCCGAAGTGAAAGCCTCTTAATCAGATGCAGATTATGACTCTGAGCCAGAACCAGAAAGGGGAAGATGAATCATTGACGTAGAACCCAGTGCCACCGTTGCTACCACCAAGCTCCAGCCTGGTGAACCAGATGAGCCAGAAGAAGGAGAGTGCCTCTTCCATTCACATATGTGGGTAAAAGGCACCCCACTGCACTTCATCATTGATAGAGGTAGCTAGAGGAACCTCATCTCAGTAGAGGTTGTCAAGCGGCTCGTGTTGCCAACGAAGTCAAACCTACAATCCTACAACATTGGATGGCTCCGCCAAGGAAGCGATCTCTGTGTCATCCAACAGTGTGGATTGTCGTACGACATCAAGCCCTTCAAAGATGAGGTATTATGTGATGTTTCTCCTCTCGAAGTTTGTGATGTTCTTTTGGGCCAAAATTATTTATGGAAACTTCATGTTGTATATGAGTCTAGGCCTCGTAGTGATATTATTACTTTGAACAGGAAATTGTACAGGATACCCGAGGTAGTCCCACCTAGTGTTATTTCCTTAATCTCTGCTAAGCAATGAAGAAAGGTCATCTCTCAGATAGGGAAGTTTGTCTTCTTTGTGATTCACTCTCAGAATAAGTGAAATATCATAGCCACATCTAGGGTCTCTACAACCGACCTCTCCACACAATAGAGGCAAGTAGATAAGGTCTTGGAAGAATACTCGAATATATTCTCCTCACCTATAGGGGTACCTCTGCACTGCCAGGTCAGGCACCCCATCGATCTGACCCCCGACACACCGCTACCCAATGGGCCAGTCTATCGCCACTCTTTGTTAGAGAATGAGGAGGTCAAGCGACAGATCCAAGAACTACTCCAAAAGGGGCACATCCATCCCAACTCATCACCTTGTGAGAGCCCAATCGTGGTGGTATTGAAAAATGATGGAACCTAGAGACTCTGTATTGATTATCGGGCTCTGAATAAAATCATAGTCTGAAACCGGTACCTGATTCCCTGAATCAATGACCTCCTTATTGAACTCATGGGGGGAAATACTTCAGTAATATTTATCTGAAGTTTGGCTACCACCAGGTCCCGATAGAATAGAAAGATGTATGGAAGACCGTCTTCAAGTCAAATGAAGGCCTTTTTGAATGGTTGGTCATGCCTTTTGGTTTAAAAAATGGTCCATCCACTTTCATGAGGATGATGGACGATATCCTGAAAACATTTACCAATACTTTTGTAGTGGTGTATCTGGATGACATTCTAATTTACAACAATACTTGGGCCGAACACTTGCAACATATTCAGCAGGTTCTGCACAGCCTGCGGCAACACAAGCTATATGCCAACTTGGAAAAATGCTCCTTCGGCATGGACAGGGTCCATTACCTGGGCTACATCATTGATCAACATTGTGTACATGTGAATCCAGCCAAGATCCAAGTCATCCATGATTGGCCAGCCCCAACAACACTCACTGAGCTTCGGAGCTTCTTGGGCCTTTCCAATTTCTACTGCAGATTCATGTTGGGATTCTCCCATATTGCATGAGCCCTCAGTTGAATAAAAAGGGGTGGTGGTAAGGTGAAATTTGTGTGGGGCTAGTCTTAACAACAAGCGTTCGATGATTTGAAGCAACGCTTATGCTCAGCCCCAATACTTTCACTACCAGACCTGCAACATCCCTCTGAAATCGAGAGAGATGCTTCAGACTATGTTGTGGGTGTCGTTCTCACTTAGCACGACCACCCCATAACCTATCATAGTGAGACACTATCAGATACTGTCTGTAAGTACCCTACTTATGAAAAATAAATGTACTCCATTGTACAATCCTACCGCCAGTGTAGACATTACATTATTGGGAAGGAGATAGTCATCCACACTAATCATAAGCCACTACAATTCACGAAGACACAGGGAAAATTGCAGAATGACCACTATCAAAAGTGGTCCACATACTTGCAACAATTCCACCTCAACAAAAAGTATAAAATAGGAAGAACCAATTGTGTCACTGATTGCCTCAACAGACCACCAGTCGTGACACTCACCACGGTACTAGACTCTTGTGACCATGAGACATCTGGATGGCCCCAAATCTATGAGATAGACCCTGACTTCGCCACCACCTACCAAATGTTGGGTGCAAATGTAGTTGTCGATAATTTCCATCTTCAGGATGGGTTGTTGTGTTGTCTGGGCCATATCTATGTTCCATCAATTGAGTGAGAAAAGATGATCTGGGAATCCCACTACAGTCGTGTGGAAGAACACTTCGGCGTAGAAAAGACAATGGCGATTCTACAGAAACATTTCTACTAGCCAAAACTTCGATAGGAGGTCAACAAGTATATTAGGTCCTGCACTTCTTGTGCTATTGCCAAACTGACCACTAAGAAATAGGGCTTGTACACCCCTTTTCCTACTCCTAACAGGCCATGGCAATCCATATCAATGGACTACATGTCAGGCCTCTCATCCACCAAGAAGGGAAAGGACTATGTTTTTGTGGTTGTTGATCGCTTTTCTAAGATGGCGATTCTGGTTGCCTGCAAGAAGAGCATCATAGAATATGCCACTGCCAAGCTCTTCTTTGAATGCATCTAGGTACATTTTGGTGGCCACCCACCTTTTCCAACCAGCTCAAAATAGTGTTCTGACAATTTTGGCAATTTACTATTTTTAGCAGTTTTAACTTCTGGGGCCATTTTGACGGCCTAATTGAAGGTTTTTCGGGATATATCTCCTCAAAGATATCCAAAGAAATTATTGTTCCCATAAAATTAATCTCCTCGACGATACCTTTCCAACGGGCTATCACACACCTAAAACGAAGATCGTATACAAAAGTTACGACCCCAGGAAGTTGATGTACTAACTTACCCAAATGGGGGCCACATGACTTTTGGCACTTCATCTCCTAGGGTTAGGTTTTTGGATGTATAGGGTTTTTTACATTCTTATTTATTGTAAAAAGGCCTTCAAAGCCTCATTTTAATCTTCTTGTTGTGAATGTGTGCAGCCGTCACATCTCTTCTCAGAGATAAGCCACCACCATTCCAACAAGTTTGTTTCCGCTGCATTTTACAGTTTCAACTTATTTCGTTATTTAATAGAAAACTAGGTTTATTGTAGATTGGCGGGAAAATTTCTGTGAGAAAAAGGAAAGAGAGGAAACCTCATTATTTTCAATCATGGCCACCTGGGAATCCTTCAGGAATTCTATTAAGGAACAATACTACCCTATCGGAAGTTATGACGACCTGTATACCAAATGGACCACACTGCGACAAGAAAGAGACCAACAGTGCCAAATTTCACAAATATCTTCCATACCTTGTGCACCAAGATAGGTATCAAAGATTCAGAGTGACATCTAGTGCTCAAGTATCGTGGTGCTCTACATAGATACATCCATACCAAAATGGAATTTCTGGACATCTCATCCTTGGGCACGACCTACCGATATGTCGTCAACATCGAGCAGAAGACTAAACAAAAGACACGACAATTTGGGTCAAGGAACTCCTCAAAACAAAAGACAGAAAAGGGGGGCCCCAACCCACAGAACATAGGAAAGAGAAATTATGGATAGTATCAGGACAACCAGTCCAATACACAATCAAAGAAGGACACCGAAAAGACAAAGAAAGATATCGGGAAGTGGTGAGACTTCCATAAGAGACCTTGGCATAAAACTGTTGACTGCCACTCAAAGTAGTCGTTGGTGGCCGAAGTGAAAGCCTCTTAATTAGATGCAGATTCTAACTCTAAGCCAGAACCAGAAAGGGGAAGATGAATCATTGACGTGGAACCCAGTGCGACTGTTGCTACCACCAGGCTCCAGCCTGGTGAACCAGACAAGCCAGAAGAAGGAGAGTGCCTCTTCCATTCACATATGTGGGTAAAAGGCACCCCGCTGCACTTCATCATTGATAGAGGTAGCTAGAGGAACATCATCTCAATAGAGTTCATCAAGTGGCTCGTGTTTCCAACAACGTCCAACCTACAATCCTACACCATTGAATGGCTCTGCCAAGGAAGCAATCTCTGCGTCAGCCAACAGTGTCGACTATCGTAAGACATCAAGCCCTTCAAAGATGAGGTATTATGTGATGTTTCTCCTCTCGAAGTTTGTGATGTTCTTTTGGGCCAACCTTATTTATGGAAATGTCATGTTTTATATGAGTCTAGGCCTTGTAGTGATATTATTACTTTGAACAGGAAATTGTACAGGATACCCGAGGCAGTCCCACCTAGTGCTATTTCCTTGATCTCTGCTAAGCAATGAAGGAAGGTCATCTCTCAAACGGGGAAGTTTGTCTTCCTTGTGATTCACTCTAGGAATAAGTGAAATATCATAGCCACATCCAGGGTCTCTGTGACCGACCTCTCCACATAGTAGAAGCAAGAAGATAAGGTCATGGAAGAATACTCAGATATATTCTCCTCACCTACAGGGGTGCCTCTAAACTTCTAGGTTAGGCACCCCATCGATCTGACCCGCAACGCACCACTTCCCAATGGACCAGTCTATCACCACTCTTTGTTAGAGAATGAGGAGGTCAAGTGACAGATCCAAGAACTGCTCCACAAGGGGCACATCCGTCCCAACTCATCACCTTGCAAGAACCCAATCGTGGTGGTACAGAAAAATGATGGAACTTGGCGACTCGGTATTGATTATCGGGCTCTGAATAAAATCATAGTCTGAAACTGGTACTCGATTCCCCAAATCAATGACATCCTTATTGAACTCACATGGACCCAATACTTTAGTAAGATTGATCTGAAGTCTGGCTACCACCAGGTCTCGATAGAACAGACAAATGTATGGAAGACCACGTTCAAGTCAAATAAAGGCCTTTTTGAATGGTTGGTCATGCCTTTTGGTTTAAAAAATGCTCCAGCCACTTTCATGAGGATGATGGATGATATCCTGCAACCATTCACCAATACTTTTGTAGTGGTGTATCTGGATGACATTCTAATTTACAACAATACTTGGGCCGAACATTTGCAACATATTCAGTAGGTTCTGCACAGCCTGCGACAACACAAGCTATTTTCCAATGTGAAAAAATTCTCCTTCGACATGGACAGGGTCCATTACCTGGGCTACATCATTGATGAGCATGGCATACATGTGGATCCAGCCAAGATCCAAGTCATCCGCGATTGGCCAACCCCAACAACACTCACTAAGATTTGGAACTTCTTGGGCCTTTCCAATTTCTACCACATGTTCATGTTGGGATTCTCCCATATTACATGGGCCCTCAGC
>ML823000.1:22292-47592 GCA_009831015.1 Picea engelmannii
AAAACCTTTCTTATTTTCATTATATCGAATTTCACCATTCGCCATACAATATATACAATTTTTTTAGGTATTCCGTAGATACCAAAACCCTAATCCCTTAATCTAGGATTAATTTACAAATCAGCTAAAAATAGCAAAAACCGCCCAAAAAAAAATTTCGGGGCATTGCCCCGGGCTACCGGCCGGTGCCGAACGCTGCACGTAACTAGGGGGGGGCATACCTGCCCCCCCCTGGGACCCCCCTAGGAAGTGCTCAGTGCAATGTCAGAGCTCTAGGTGAAGGGATCGTCAGACGCAGTTGTCGTATCTGACGCACCCACACACACACACATGCAAAGAATATAACACATACCCAACAATCGGGCCATGTTTTGTAGAGTATACCCAGAGGGTGATTCCATATTCGAGTTGCACTTGCACCGGTAAGTTTCTCTAGTGTTGGTTGTTGTAATTGTTCTTCCAAATAGTTTAAGTGATTGGTTGTCTTATCTCTTAGGGGCTTCTTTTTTAGTGTGTGTTACTGTTTGAATGTGTAGAATACCTTAGCGTGTCTTGGATATTCTCACACAGTGGAGGATACTGAGATCCGCTGGTCATGAAGGCTTCTAGGCCTACCGCCGGTTATACTGGAGCCACCCCTGCCACCATTGAGGCATAATCTAGACTAACAAGGGTATTTTGAAGCAACCGGGTTACAAACCATTCTGCCCGAACAACTCCCGGAGGAATCAACTGCCACTCTTGGCTCAATTGAAACCCCAACCACTGATACTTGGCCACCGGTTATTGTACCAATCTGATTTTATGAAAGCCTGTCAGTGCCTCACACAACTATGGAAACAAACGATGTTACTTCTTCTGGAAATTCTTCCATTACCACCACAATTGCTACCACAGGAGAAGCATCTCCTAACTTTTCGTCGTCAGTCTGAGCCACCATGGTCTCGGTCGTAACTACATCGCATAGTGGACCGAACCCATCTATGGCGGAAACCACAACTCCCTTCACACCCAGTGTGACAGGCTCTCCATTTTCATTTGGTATGCCTAGTTCGGGAACAAGTCCTGCACTCACTTACTCCACTTTGTAGACTTTGGGTCTGGGGGCAGGGAGCTCTAACGCTCCTCTGCAAGGTCAACTTGGGGGCACTCCTGTCCCTTTTAACGCTTTTCCTTACACTGGAGGTCATATCCCTCTTTCGTCTCCTTCGCTTGGTAGTCTGCATCAGCAGTCCGCCAAGCAGCCTGCACACACTAGTTTATTTGGAGCCGGGAGTCAAGGAACACCTACGCACACTATGCTGGTAGGTTTGTCACTATTTGTTTGGAACGGGACATTTGGTAACAACACTTTCACATCCACCGCTTTCTCGTCTGGGGGCACTCCCATTTTTGGACAGTCTACTCCGGCGCAGGGTACTATTCCTGCGCCAGGGGCACATATAGCAGGACCTTGGAACTCAGGACAAGGATCCATTCCCTCCTCTAGAATGTCATTCTGGGTAATTCTTTCCATAGTCAATGGAACCCTGTACAGACTACTATGCCTCTTCCATCAGGACCGGCATGGGGTAATCCTTCCTAAAGTCCGTCAAACACGATGCATGCCCAACATCCTATGTCCTTTATGGGAAATCAACCAATGATGTCTCCACAGATGCAAAATCCTTACGCTGGTCAGAGCCATGGTTTCTACCAGAATCCAGGCCAGCAGCCAAACTTTTCCTGGCAACCTGGTGCCAGTCAAACTCCAGGACCCTTTTTCCCAGGCTATCAGCAGCAACCCAAGCTACCATTCTTGGCGACGTTACACTTGCCAGATTTGAAATGGTTGTTAAATGATCCTATTTGTCACGATCCACGTTGGCTTACTATGGCAACGAAGTTGCCTTTGGACATTCCAATGTTTGAGGCCAAACCTAACGAAGATCCAGGTGATCATGTGACTACCTTCCATCTTTGGTGTTCGTCTAACTCATTGAAAGATGACTTCGTCCAGTTGCGATTTTTTCAATGCACTCTTATCGGGAGTGTCGCGAAATCGAGATCGATCGCTCAAGATACTCTTCCTTTGGAAAACTGGTGATGTCCTTCTTTAACCATTTCCAGTTACCTATGAGATACGATGTTGGCATAGAGTTGCTTGCCAATTTCAAACAGACAACCGTGAACCATATCTCTGATAATATCCGAGAGTGGAGACGCCGAAAGAGTCTAATCAAAGTACCAGTCCCACCAGCATTCCTGCTTGAGTGGTTCCTTAAGTCTCTGGTCCAACAATTATCCAAAGACGTCGCAACTTCTGGAGTTTTCTTCGAAGAAGATGCCATCATGAGGGCTCAACATTTTGAGCTCATTTATTCTCAGTCTGGTTTATTATACAACAACCTGCTAGATGCACCACGATCGATACTGGATAAAACTAGATAGAGAGTTGGACCACATGCCAATGGTATCGTCGGTTCATCACAAACCAAGCCCGATGAGCAATTGACAAAGAAATTGCAACAATTATCTATACAACACTCTGTGGCTAGCCAAACTACTCCTTTGGCTGCTCCTCCTACCCAAACGTCGAAAGTACACTCTGTGTAGTCGACTAACCCAAAGGCCACCTAGCAGTCTGAAGGGAAGAAAAAACAACGAAAGAAGGGTAAGGGGGAGAAAAAACCCACTGATAATGCTGGCGGGGACAACACAGAAAAATGGAAGGCGAGGTATCTGTGCAACTTGTGTGCAGAACACCACTCGACCCATATTTGTCCTCAACTTGCAGAGGCCCAGAATTTTGTCACACAGTAACAACAAGCCGTGTTGACTAATCCTTTTCAACATGGTAAAAATTTAACTCAAGCCTCTACAAGTACAGAAGGGGGTAGCCAAGAAACCTTCCCTCCTCCAAACAATTCCTCATCCGCGAACGTATATATGGTTAGGGGTGATGCTTTCATAACGACTAGAGCACATGACTATAGTAAACCAAGCACCTCTAAGAAGGGTAAAGAAGTTGAAATCCCATCTCTTCCTCTACAGATCGAGAAGATGTTGGGAGAAATAATGACATGCATTTCGAAGGGTGCATTTAAGAAAGTTTCTCACAACCCAAATGCAAGGGCCACCCAAAATTACTCTGTGGTGGAGGATTTATCACAAACCCCTTGTGCGATGTCTACTTTGGAAGTCCTCCAAAGCTGCCATGCTTAGAAGAAATCCTTGTTAACTGCTTTAGGCTCTACTGAGACTTGTAACATGGGTACCATCATGTTAGATACAATCGACTTAAAACCCTGTCTACCTTACCACGTAGCGTTTCAGATAGTAGTGGCTCATCGCACGAAAACTTTCACTCGAAATATCTTGTGCACGGTGGTCGACGAGGGAGCCTCGACATGCGTTATGTCATTAGCATGTTGGAAGGCCATTGGCCAGCCCACTTTGTCTCCTTCACTACTTTCGACGGTCCTTCTTTCCGACCACATGGAATCGTTCCTTCTTTCCCTGTGCATTTAGGAGGGAAGACCGTGTGCGTTGAAGTAGAGGTAGTCGATGCTCCCCTCGACTATAACCTCTTGTTAGGTCAGAGTTGGACTTATGCTATGCAAGTTGTGGTTGCTACAGTTTTTTGAGTCTTTTTGTTTCCACACGACGGTCAGATAGTGACCATCGACCAATTGTCCTTCTCTAGACCTGACCCAGCTTTTGGGGCATCCACGGTTCCCATGATTGATAATCCTCAACCAGGTGTCGTTAATGTAGGAGTTGGTTTGTGCCTATCTTTGATGGGTACCTTCGATTACCCACCTCCTCATGATGATGTCAAGTTTATATCTAATCACCACAAGGTTGAGATTTTTCAAGTTTCGTCGTTCCGTACGACTTACTTTCAGGATCCTTGGATTCTTCCGTCCCCATCAGCTACGATGGATGAGATAGAGAACTTTAGCATGTCCATGCCCTTGTCGGCCACTAAAGTAGTGTACTCTTTAGTCCAACACGCTTCAGCTACCCCGGATCTGACTCCCACACAAGAGTTAGATCCACTTCTAGAGCCTATTTGGGCTCAGGGTTCTGTTACTAACATCGATTCGTTAGACTTAGTCTTGCCTTCTGACGAAGCAGTAATCGAAGAAATGACTAGTCCAGACAAACCTTGGGAAGATCTTCATCACAGATCATATTTCCTCCCAGAGTTAAGCTGAATCGAGGCAGGAGAATTCACTGTCACCATGATGGGAGATCAGCCGTGTCCTATTAATCTCTTAGCTACATAGGAAATTTATGCCGAGGGAAATATGGAGACTATCACTGAAACTATACCTATCAACATCTCCCAAACCCCTGGCATCGTGGAGAATGTATTCGTCAGAGCAGATTGCTCCCCCGAAAAAATTCAGATTTACACGGATCTTTTCAAAGAATTCCGTGACGTTTTTGCCTGGTCTTATGAGGAAATGCCAGGTATCGATCTGAAAATAGTTGAACATGAAATCGCAACGTATCCTCATGCCAAGCCTGTTCGAAAAAAACTTTGTCCAGTCAATCCTAAGAAAGCAGTAGCCATCAAGATTGAGGTTGAGAAATTGCTAAAGGAAGGTTTCATTTATCCTATTCATTTGACTCAATGGGTGTCAAACCTCGTGTCGGTCAATAAAAAACAAGGCACAATTCGTGTATATACCGATTTCCGTGATTTGAACAAGGCATGTCCCAAAGATAATTTTCCAACACCATTCATTGACCAGATCATTGATGAATGTGTCAGTTGTGAAGCCTTTTCATTCATGGATGGTTTTTCAAGATATAATCAAATACAAATAAAACCCGAAGACCAACACAAAATGACATTCATTTGTCCGTGGGGTACATTCGCCTATCGTAAGATGCCTTTTGGCCTTAAAAATGATGCAGCCACATTCCAGTGGGCCATATCTTTTACGTTTCATGACCTCAAACATATAGTGGAGGCCTATCTAGACGATTTAGCAACAAGCTCTCGCAAGCGAACGGATCATCCCACGCACCTTCGACTAATCTTCGAACGTTGTTGCTACTTCAGGATTCGCTTGAATCCATACAAGTGAAGCTTTTGCGTAACGTCCGGACGTTTGTTAGGTTTCATCGTATCAACAACAGGGATCATGGTCGATCCTCTCAAGGTGGAGGCAATAATCCAGTTTCCCCCCCCATGCACAATCTTACAACTTCAGAGTCTACAAGGCAAGGCGAACTTCTTACAACGCTTCATCGCCAACTATGTCGAAATCACCAAGGGATTTATACGTTTACTGAAGAAAGATGTTCCCTTTTTCTGGGACGAAGCCACTCAACGCTATTTCGATGCATTAAAACATGCCCTCACAACCGCACCTCTACTACGGCCACCTAATTATAACAACGATTTCTTATTATATCTAGTTTCCGCGGAGTCAACTATAGGCATGGTTTTAGTTCAGGAGGACGATTCGTTTTCAGAATATGTGATCTATTACCTGAGTCGAGGCCTCGTAGGGCTGGAACTTAATTATTCCCATCTTGAAAAAATTGGGTTGACAGTAGTTCATGCTAGTCAACGGTTCCGTCACTATGTTCTGTTTCACAAGACCACCGTCATCGCTGTCATGAATCCATTCCAGTACATGTTGACACGACGGGTTATAGGAAGAAAAATCAGTAGATGGATGGTCATCCTCCAAGAATTTGACTTAGACTTCGTTTCAGCAAAGTCCAAGAAGTCATTGGTCTTCGCAGAACTTAATTCGGAACTTCCGGTTGAGTCAGGTGACGTTGTGCCTGAGGAATCGCCTATCCGGGGGGATATGTTTTTGATTGAATCTTTAGACCCCTGGTACAGAGATATACTTATCTATCTCCAGACTTTGAAGTTCCCCACCTCAGCTTCTCATGAAGAGCGTCGGTGTATACGCCATCAGGCTAAGAATTATCTCATACTCGATGATACGTTGTATCAGAGGGGGCAGGAAAGTTTAAACCCATGTGGTTCGGACCCTTCATTATAAAAGAGGTTTTAAAAAAGGGTGCTTATTGTTTGGTCGATTTTGAGTGGAATGCTTTGGCGGAGCCTAGAAATGGGCTCTACCTCAAGAAGTATTACTCATAGATAGGTCACCGTGGGTAACTTTTTGTAACATATGTATAGTCTTTGTATTATCACTTTTTTACGTTTCTTTTAAAAGTGTTATGGACATGTCATTGATGTTATCTTTCATCAATATGGAAGATGTCAAGTGAGTCTGAGGTGTTCGTTGGGTATGCGGATGGTGCTAGTCGACACACGCAGAGGCTTGCCTCCACAACTTGGGTAATATTTACACCACAGGGTCAGTTGTTATCTTCCGGAGGTATATGCTTAGGTGACACCACAAATAATATCGCCGAGTATAGTGTAGTTATTGAGTTTCTTCGTGATGCCTTGTCATGGGGTATCTCTCATCTTAGGGTCTCTCTCGACGCTCAACTGGTTGTGTCGCAGCTAAACAGAGTATACCGGGTTCATGATCCAATGTTACACCGACGATTCCTTAGGGTACGTCTCTTAGAACGAAACTTTGATTATATTACATATTTTCATGTTCATAGGAGATTAAACCAAATTACAGATACTCTAGCTAATCAAATTTTATATTGGCATCTTGCCCACATATAAAAAGACCATGGATATAAACATGTAAATACATTTTTGTACACATAATCCATAAGACACAAAAAAGAGATAAAAACCATATATAAACGTCATAAAATCACTAGAGTACATAGATGGACGCAAGCGCCTCAAAAATGGGAATAATAACAAGTCACCGAGCTTATGCCCTCAAAAAATATATACAACAAAGTACTCTTGGCACATAAAGAGTATAAAGTCTATTCAAGGCCTATGGGCCCTGTTATAATCATCTACAACGTGGGATAATGCCTAAACAATCGGACCCATGTCCGAGGTGCCCCCACAACATGAGTCTGCATGGATGGCGGAAGGTCCTCTATCTCTGCGATCGGGACTGTGCGAGTGAGTGCAGTAAAGTTCCACTCAATTCGCCTAAGGACCCTCTCGGCCTCTCCTACTGGGAGGTTCCCTGCTACTGCTGCTCCCCCAGCGACGACAGCCGCAGCTTTCGACCGTGGGCGACGCCTGTTCCGTGCATAGTCGGCAGGTCACACGGGTCCCACATCTGCATGCAATAAACGTTTACCCATCAAATACTCTGGCATACAAAAAATGATATATATAAAAAAAATACATAAAAATTACATATGCAAACAAAAAAACTACGAAGGTGGAGACTTACCCATCTCCCGAAGCTCCTCACCAGGAGGCATGAGTATCTCTGGATCTCTAGACAAATCTATCCCTGCATACAGGTAGTCCTCGATAGCCGTGATCTGTCGTGACAGCCAAGCAAAAAAGTCGTCGTCGAAGGCCGCAATGGTCCTTCCACCACCCTGTCGCAGCAATAACACTGCCCATCTACACACTGCAGGGAAAGTGGCCAGATGTCCTCGTACTACAACCCGAGGGCTGAAACTCAGAACTCTCTCAAAAAAGAACGAACACGGGACGGTCCCAAACCTGAAGTTCCTATGTGACCGTTGTTGGAAATATATCAATTGCCTCTTCATGCACTCAAGCAGTTTGGTACTCCAATAAAAAAAGTTTGCCTCCATGCACTGGATGGCACAGTTCATCTGTGCGCGCGAAGCATGATGCACGGCTACTGAGCCGGTAATCCACCCAATAAGTAACAAGATAGTCTGTAGCGCTAAGTTGGGAATCTTGCTAACAGGTACCTGGGAACCTGCACGTTCGGTCCCAGCCTCACAGTACTTAGCTATCAACTCCGAGATATTGCTCGGCCCCATAGGAAAAGTCTGGAAGTTGACTGGTTCCCCTCTCCTTGAGAGGCCAGTCAGAAAGTAAATGTCCTCGGTGGTGGGCAACAAGGATTTCCCCTCTAGCATAAAGTCCTCTGCATCAAGATGCCAGTAATCAATCAAGGCATTCAGTAGCCTTGGTTGTGCATGCATAAATGGACATAAAAATAATTTGAGCAAACTGCATTGCATTAACACAGCCACAACATTCGGATCTGTAGCAAGGAACTCACTGATTGCCTCATGCTCCCTTTCCCTCCACTGGACATACATCCTGCCAACACAACAAGGTAAAGGAGGGTTAATACTTCGTTTCATTTTCTTTTCCATCAATAGGGGGGGGTACACGTGGTCTGTATAGGTGACAGTCGCGTGTACACGCGTGCAGGATTTACTCTGCACGCGTGTACACGCAGGCTGTCTCTGGATAGCCCGCGTGTACCTAGGGCCAACCTTTTTAAGGTCAACACCCACCCAAAAAATAACTTAAATGAATAAAATGAAGTATTGACTAGATAGATAAGGGAGTTTGTACTTACTTGGTCCAAGAAAAAGTTCGTTTCGTCCACTGTAGCTCCCGGAATCACTATCTTTGGCAAAGGGGGTCTTTTGGCTCCAGAGTCAATTTCCAAATCAGCAATGGTGATAATGAGCTGCCAGCTTCTATTTATAGACTTTTTGGCCTCTTTTTGTCACTTTTTTGGCCACCCTTATCAGTTTCTTTATACCAAAAACCATTTAGAGTGATTTAGGAGTTATATGGGAGGGATTTGATCAGGTATTGGGACAATTTGTTTTGAGTTTCGACAAAATATTGACGGTCCATAAAAAAAAATTCAAAAATCAACTTGAGCATATAGGTTAGGATTTTACCCCAACTTTTGCATCTCGTTGCCTTTTTCTTATGCTATAGGATCGATCCCATCAGGTTGTGACACGGAACCATCATATCTGCTCTAGAAGTGTCGCGACTTGGTGGTAGAGCTTACCAACACATGGATGTCGTAGGTAGGTCCTGGTTGCATTATGGTGTCCATGTCGTTTCTAAAAACACTGTAGGTTCGGGAGTCCGTATAGTCTTTCCTGAATATGAGTTTGAGCCTCATTTGCATGAGTCTTTTTCACTCTTTGTCTTACCCTCAGGACTCCCAAAAAATAACGGGTCTCCTTTTAAGCCCTTTTCAGACCCTCTAAAAATAAAAAGATTGTCGAGCGATCTTGTGTCCTTTCACGCTCGTTAAACTGAAATTTGAAGTCACGTCTATCCGATGATAGTTTACCATTTTTTCGGTCCAAACGGTCCACTGTACGAACAAAGGTATACTCTATCGAATTCCCATTCTTTAGAAGAGTATTCTCAGGTATAATTTTATTCCTTTTTCGGGCCTAAGGGACTAAATTTATGAAAAAGAAAACCCCACGGAGTCCATAGTTAAGTTCTTTTCAGACTCCCTAAAATTGAAAATATCGCCGAGTGACCTTATTCTTTCACACTCGTTAAATTGGTCCAGAAGAATATTCCTGACGGAGTCCATAGTTAAGCTTTTTTTAGACTCCTTAAAAGTGAAAAAATAGCCGAGTGATCTTGTCCTTGTCACACTCGTTAAAATGGTTCTTAATTAACGTCTAATCGGTGCTAGTTTATCCCTTTTTCGAACCGACTAGACTATTGTCGAAAAAGGTACCCCACTAGAGTCTCCTTTTATGCTTTTTCAGACTCTCTAAATATGAAAAACCACCGAGCTTACCTTCTCTGGGCTCGTTAAAATTACATCGAAGGATGTTACCATTGTGTGTTTTATCAACCGCATTTTCATACCTTACCCATCAGCCTTGTAACAGTTTTCTTCTGCGTCTTAACACCTTTGGTCGCTGGAGGATTTTTCCCGAGTATCATTTTACCAGAACATCAGTCTTGTCCTTGTGCCTCGAGCTTGTATGTTTGTAGTACTCGTTCCTCCATTGTAACACAATATTCCTTTATTCTTTTTCAAAAATTATCAAAAAATAACAAAAAAATCAAATATACCTCAAAAAGAGGATGGGAAAAGTATTTTCTTTATTGGCAGCATAATGAGTCGCCCTTGGATAAATCACATCTGTCTGTTTGATCATCATACTATGGGATGTAGTACGACCTTAGGAATCTTTTTCTCGCTATATAGAATTTTGTCCTCCACTGTTTGGTTACTCTTCCAAACATATGGAGAGTTTGCGTTGCCTCCTGCTTCGTAGACTTATGATTAACATATATATTTCATGATTCTTATCACTTGTCGTGCTATTATCCAAGGGAAGTTTGTCACTAAGCTTGAGTCGGCCCCTCTGCAATATGTCTCTTGTCTGCATACCCGACCATCCTGAACGTCCAATCAAGTCCTTGTTCAAAATCACTGAAGCCTTCAATCCGATCATCAAGTCCATAATCGACAAGCCGTCGAAGACCTCTGGGTAGTGCAGTCGTACACTCATATTACACTCCTACCCGAGTTTTAGAAGATTTTGAAGTTGTTGCTCGAGCTCTGAAGAACAACCATCAGGCCCAATCGGCTTATGGAAGATGGATACTCTATATGTATATCTTTCTAATTTCGAGATGTAGCTCCACTGTGTATTATTCGTGGCTACTCTTTATAGTTATTTGACATGGATCTACAGTGTATTTGATTGGTAGCCATGGTTCTATTTTATCCTGAGCATGGGTATGCCCGCATCGACGAGACATTTCTTATTTTGCAGACGGCACCTCCTGATTCCTGATCCTTGGGCTCACTCATTCAACACATCAGTACAGATTGGTAAAATATTGGTAATGTATTTCAGCCATCAGATGCTCTTCTGACCTCACACATTAGGGGGCATCTGTTATAACCCTAAATTGCACCACACATGCTTACTTGGCATCATGCCAACTCATATCCCTTCATTGCCAAAACATCTGTTGAACAACCTCTTTGAAAATCCTCTTGGGTCAAGGCCCACGCACCCTAACCCATTACTACACACGTGTGCACACTGGCAGGCCTACTACATCCCGCGTGTACCTAACAAAACACAAAAATAGGAAAGTTGTTGAAGAAATAAAAAGCTATGGGTCAGTTAACTGAAACTCCCAGCCATGCATGGCTGAGAGTTCATCCAAAACCCTAGCTCCTTCTAGCCTATAAAAGAAGGGGTAGGGGTACCATTTGGAGGGCCGAGAAGATAGAAAAGAATCTCTGCCCATTTTCTGAATCCATTCTCCCAACCCTTTAGCCTTTCCTCAAGCCAAAAGAGAATTAACGCAAAGCAGTTGGAGGACAGAAGAGGAGGAGCCCAGGATCAGGATCAAGGATCGGTGGCCGGTCTCGACTTTGATTGTAAGTTGATTCATTTTTCAAATAATAAAAGAATACTTTTCCCGTCTCAATGCATGAGTTATCTATGATTTGTTTAATTTATGCTTAATTTCTAACCCTCAAGTAGAAAAGTAGCATGCATGCATAGTTGTTTGTCTTGATTGCAGGTTATCTTTGGAAGGAGCATCTCAAGAAAGTGGTCAAAGCGCAACAGAGGATCTACACCAAACATCAGTAACAAGGTTAGTAGTTCCTTTCCATGCATGTATTGTGAAAGAGGGGTTTAATTTTTGGGTGGTAGGTTAAAAAGTAATTTGTTTACGGTCAAAATCTGCATGCAAGTCTAACCCTAGTTTGCTAGTCCGTAGGGTATTTTTCCCAACAACACATGACCACCTAGGAATCCTTCAAGGATGTTGTTAAGGAAAAATACTACCCTGTCAGAATTTATGATGAACTGTATACAAAATGGACCACACTGCGACAAGAAAGAGACCAAACAGTGCCAGATTTCACAAATATCTTCCATACCTTGCGCACCAAGATGGGTATCAAAGATTCAAAGAAACATATGGTGCTCAAGTATCACAGTGCTCTGCACAGATACATCCATACCGAAATGGAATTTCTGGACATCTCATCCTTGGTCGTGGCTACCGATATGCCGTCAAAATTGAGCAGAAGCTCAAACAAAAGATGCGAAAATTTGGGCCTGGGAATCCCTCATAGAAAAAGATAGGAAAGGGCAGCCCCAACCCACAGAACAAAGGACAGAGAAAATATGGATAGTATTAGGACAGCTAGTTCAATCCATAAGAAAAGAAGGACACCGGAAAGACAAAGAAAGATACCAAGAAGTGGTGCGACTTCCATAAGATCCCTTGGCATAACACTGCTAACTACCACTCAAAGAAGTCATTGGTGGCCGAAGTGAAAGCCTCTGAATCTGATGGGGATTATGACTCTGAGCCAGAACCAGAAAGGGGAATATGAATCATTGACATGGAACCCAGTGCCACTGTTGCTACCACCAAGCTCCAGCCTGGTGAACTAGATGAGCCACAAGAAGGAGAGTGCCTCTTCCATTCACATATGTGGGTACAAGGAACCCCGTTGCACTTCATCGTTGATAGCGGTAGCCATAAGAACCTCATCTCAGTAAAGGTCATCAAGTGGCTCACCTTTACAACAACTCCGCACCCACAACCCTACACCATTGGATGGCTTCGCCAAGGAAGCGATCTCCGTGTCAGCCAACAGTGTCGACTGTCATACGAGGTATTATGTGATGTTTCTCCTCTCAAAGTTTATGATGTTATTTTGGGCCAACCTTATTTATGGAAATGTCGTGTTGTATATGAGACTAGGCCTCGTAGTTCTATTATTACTTTGAATAGGAAATTGTACAGGATACCTGAGTCAGTCCCACCTAGTGCTTTTTCCTTGATCTCTGCTAAGAAATGAAGGAAGGTCATCTCTCAGATGGGGAATTTTTTATTCTTCATGATTCACTCTAAGAATAACCAAAAGATCAAAGCCACATATAGGGTCTCTGCGGCCGACCTCTCCACATAGCAGAAGCAAGTAGATAAGGTCGTGAAAGAATACTTAGATATCTTCTCCTCACCTACATGGGTACCTCTGCACTGCAAAGTCAAGCACCCCATCGATTTCACCCCCAACGAACCGCTTCCCAATGGGCCAGTCTATCGCCGCTCTTTGTTAGAGAATGAGGATATCAAGTGACAGATCCAAGAACTTATCCACAAGGGGCACATCTTTCCCTGCGAGGAACTTGGAAACTCTGTATTGATTATCGGGCTCTGAATAAAATCATAGTCAGAAACCGATACCTGATTCCCTGAATCGACGACCTCCTTGATCAACTCATGGGGGGAAAATACTTCAGTAAGATTGAACTGAGGTCTAGGTACCACCAGGTCCCGATAGAACATACAGATGTATGGAAGATCGCCTTCAAGTCAAAGGAAGGCCTTTTTGAATGGTTGGTCATGCCTTTTGGTTTGACAAATTCTCTAGCCACTTTCATGAGGATGATGGATGATATCCTGAGACCATTCACCAATACTTTTGTAGTGGTGTATCTAGATGACATTCTAATTTACAACAAGACTTGGTCCCAACACTTGCATCATATTCAGTAGGTCCTACACGCCCTGCGACAACACAAGCTATATGCCAACTTGAAAAAATGCTCCTTCGGCATGGAAAGGGTCCATTAACTAGGCTACATGATTGATCAACATGGCATACATGTGGATCCAGCCAATATCCAAGTCATCCGTGATTGGCCAACCCCAACAACACTCACTAAGCTTCGAAGCTTCTTGGGCCTTGCCAATTTCTACCGCAGGTTCGTGTTGGGATTCTCCCATATTGCATGGGCCCTCAGCCAAATAAACAAGGATGGTGCTAAGGATAAATTTACACGGGCTCAGTCCCAACAAAAAGCATTTGATGATTTGAAGAAGCGTTTGTGCTCAGCCCCAATACTTTCACTACTAGACCTACAACATCCTTTTCAGGTGGGAGACAAAGTTTGGTTGCACTTGCAAGAAAAATGCCTTACAAGACCCCATCGGAAGCTTCACCCACTTTGTTATGGGTCGTACACTATCACCAATGCTGTGGGGGATAATTCTTTTGATCTCAATTTTCCTCCCTTCCTTGGCCTGCACCCAATGTTAGTCGTGGATCTCCTTCGCCCTTATTTCCCACCATTATTGGACACCTCAAAAGTAGCAGAGAAGCTGACACCAACAGAGCTCAAACCTGACTGCATAAAACATGCATCCAATGATCAAATTTTGGACACACATATCAAGGCCACTCGAAAACAAAGGATCCAACTTTATCGAGTCGTCAAACCAAGGCAACTCCTGCACCAAGGCAAGTGGCTCACTCGGGGCCAAATTCTGCAGAAATTTCCTCATTTGATGGGGGAACTCAATGAAATGGAGATGATTTATTCTTAAGGATGGAGTATTGATCTAGATGGATATCAGTGGCCACCCACCTTTTCCAACTAGCTCAAAATAGTTTTCTGACAATTTTGGCAATTTACAATTTTTAGCAGTTTTAACTTCCAAGGCCATTTTGAGGGCCTAAATGAAGGTTTTTCAGGATCGAACTCCTCAATGATGGCCTAAGTCATGATTGAGCCCCCAAAATTAATCTTCTCGATGACACCTTTCCAATGGGATATCACACGCCTAAAATGGAGATCGTATGCAAAATTTACGACCCCGGGAATTTGATGTACTAACTTACCCAAACGGGGCCCACATGACTTTTGGCGCTTCATCTCCTAGGGTTAGGTTTTTGGATGTCTAGGGTTTTTTGAATTCTTGTTTATTGTAAAAAATCCTTCACAGCCTCATTGTAATCTTCTTCTTGCGAATGCGCACAACTGTCACATCTATCCTCAGAGATAATCCGCCACCAATCTAGCAAGCTTGTTTCCGCTGCATTTTATAGTTTCATCTTATTTTTTTATTGAATAGAAAACTAGTTTTACTGTATCTCTATATTTTTGTGTTAAGCACCTATTAATAATATGTATTCACTTCATTCTTCTCATAAAATTTGGATTAGTGGTATCAGAGCGGTCTTCTCCTTGTCGTCTTAATGCATGTCCCCAACAAGGTTGGAGTACAAAGAGTTGGGTCTCGAGCTTGTTTCTCTTGAGGACAGAAGCTCTCGCACGCCCAAGATACCTCTCATGGTAGGAGAAAATAAATATGACAGGACAAGATATCCTTTCAAACTATTGATTTAGGAATCCCTCATGCAACAGAGGAACGAGATGATAGATAGTTTCTTGCAAATCCTTTAGCGACTACCAACAGGCGACGCATCTTCTTCGAACATAGATGTCGCCCCCTTCAAGGTACAAATAAACTTCGATATTCCTATATTTGAAGGTTAGATAGAGGAAGATGTTGTAGACAAGTGTTTGAATCTACTAGAAGGGTATTTTTGTATCCATAACTTTTCGAATAGAGAAAAGATTACTTTTGTTCTCCTCAAAGTCATTCCCCATGTCAAATATTGGTGGGAAACTTTTTGTGAGTAAAAGGAAATAGAGGAAACCTCATTATTTTCAGTCATGACCACCTAGGAATCCTTCATGGATGTTATTAAGGAACAATAATACCCTATCGAAAGTTATGACGACCTGTATACCAAATGGACCACACTGCGGCAAGAAAGAGACCAAGCAATGCTAGATTTCACAAATATCTTCCATACCTTGAGCACCAAGATGGGTATCGAATATTCAGAGTGACATATGGTGCTCAAGTATTGCGGGGCTTTGCATAGATACATCCAGACCAAAATGGAATTTCTAGAGATCTCATCCTTGGGCGCGGCCTACCGATATGTCGTCAATTGAGCAGAAGCTGAAACAAAAGATGCGACAATTTGGGCCTGGGAACCCCTCACAACAAAAGGAGGTAAAGGGAAGCCCCAACCCAGAAAACAAAGGACAGAGAAAATATGGACAGTATCAGGACAACCATTCCAAGACAAAAGAAAAGAAGGAAACCAAAAAGTCAAAGAAATATATAGGGAAGTGTTGTGGCTTCCATAAGAGCCCTTGGCATAACATTGTTGACTATTGTTCAAAGCAGTCGTTGGTGGATGAAGTGAAAGCCTCTGGATAATATGTGGATTTTGACTATGAGCCAGAACCAGAAAGGGGAAGATGAATCATTGACGTGGAACCTAGTGCCACCGTTGCTACCACCAAGCTTCAGCCTGGTGAACCATATGCGCTAGAAGAAGGAGAGTGCCTCTTCCATTCACAGATGTGGGTAAAAGGCACACCGTTGCACTTCATCGTTTCTAGCGGTAGCCAGAATAACCTCATATCAGCAAAGGTCATTAATCAACTCACCTTTCCAACAACGCCGCACCCACAACCTTACACCATTAGATGGCTTTGCCAAGGAAGTGATCTCTGCGTCAGCCAATAGTGTTGACTATCATACGGCATCAAGCCCTTCAAAGATGAGGTATTATTGGATGTTGTTGCTCTCGAAGTTTGTGATGTTATTTTGGGCCAACCTTATTTATGGAAATGTCATGTTGTATATGAGTCTAGGCCTCGTAGTGCTATTATTACTTTGAATAGGAAATTGTATAGGATACCCCAGGCAGTCCCACCTAGTGTTATTTCCTTGATCTCTACTAAGAAATGCAGGAAGGTCATCTCTCATATAGGGAAGTTTATCTTCTTTGTGATTCGCTCTCAGAATAAGTGAAATATCACAGCCACATCCAGGGTCTCTGCGGCCGACCTCTCCACACAGTAGAAGAAAGTAGATAAGGTTGTGGAATAATACTAGGTTATCTTCTCCTCACCTACAGGGGTACCTCTTCACTGCTAGGTCAAGCACCCCATCGATTTGACCCTGGGTGCACCGCTACCCGATTGGCCAATCTATCGCCGCTCGTTTTTTAGAGAATGAGGAGATCAAGCAATAGATCCAAGAACTACTCCACAAGAGGCACATCCGTACCATCTCATCACCTTGTGGGAGCCCAATCATGCTGGTATAGAAGAAAGATGGAACCTAGTGAATCTGTATTGATTATCGGTCTTTGAATAAAATCACAGTAAAAAACTGGTACTCGGTTCCCCGAATCGACGACCTCCTTGATCAACTCACAGGGGCCAAATAATTCAGTAAGATTGATCTGAAGTCTAGCTACAACCAGGTCCCGATAGAATAGACATATGTATGGAAGACTGCCTTCAAGTCAAAGGAAGGCCTTTTTGAATGGTTGGTCATGCATTTTGGTTTGACAAATGCTCCAGCTACTTTCATGAGGATGATGGATGATATCCTGAGACCATTCACCAATAATTTTGTAGTGGTGTCTCTGGATGACATTCTAATTTACAGCAAGACATGGGCCAAACACTTGTTGTATATTTAGCAGGTTCTGCACACCTTGCGGTAACACAAGCTATATGCCAACTTGGAAAAATGCTCCTTCGGCATGGACAAGGTCCATTACCTAGGCTACATCATTGATCATGATGGCGTACATGTGGATCTAGCCAAGATCCAAGTAATCCATGACTAGCCATCCCCAACAACACTCACTGAGCTTCAGAGCTTCTTGGGCCTTGCCAATTTCTAACGCAGGTTCATGTTGGGATTCTCCCATATTGCATGGGCCCTCAGCCAAATAAATAGGGGTGGTGGTAAGGAAAAATTTGTGTGGCGTCGGTCCCAACAACAAGCGTTCAATGATTTGAAGCAGCGCTTGTTCTCAACCCCAGTACTTTCACTACCAGACCTGCAACATCCCTTTGAAATCGAGACAGATGCTTCAGACTATGTTGTGGGTGTCGTTCTCACTCAGCATGACCACCCTCTGGCCTATCATAGTGAGACACTGTCAGATGTTTTCTGTAATTACCCTACTTACAACAAATAAATGTACTCCATTGTACAAGCCTACCATGAGTGGAGACATTACATTCTTGGGAAGGAGACATTCATCCACACTGATCATAAGCCACTACAGTTCATGCAAACAGAGGGAAAATTGTAAAATGATCACCATCAAACGTGGTCCACATACTTCCAGCAATTCCACCTCAACAACAATTTTAAAAGATGAAGCACTAATCACGTCGCTAATTTGCTCAACAGACCGCTAGTCATGGCACTCACCACGGTGTTAGACTCTTACGGCCATGAGACATATGGATGGCCCCAATTCTATGAGACAGACCCTGACTTCACCACCACCTACCAAATGTTAGGTGCGAATGCAGTTGTCGATAATTTCCATCTTCAGGATGGGTTTTTGTGTCATCTGGGCCATATCTGTGTTCCATCAAGTGAGCGAGCGAAGTTGATCTGGAAAGCCCACTCATTCGAGTGGCAGGACACTTTGGCATAGAAAAGATAGTGGCGATTCTATAGAAACATTTCCACTAGACGAAACTTCGACAGGAGGTCAACAAGTATATTAGGTCCTGCACTGCTTATGCTATTGCCAAACCAACCACTAAGAAACAAGGCCTGTACACCCCTCTTCCTACTCCTGATAGGACATGGAATTCCATATCAATGGACTACATGTCGGGCCTCCCATCCACCAAGAAGGGAAATGACTATGTTTCTTTGGTTGTTGATCACTTTTCTAAGATGGTGATTCTAGTTGCCTGGAAGAAGAGATTCACACAGAGGCCACTGCCAAGCTCTTCTTTGAACGCGTCTGGGTACATTTTGTAGTCCCACAAACCATTGTCTCAGATCGGGATAGTCGATTTCTCATCACATTTTGTTCAAGCCTCTTGTCATTGCTGGACACCAAGCTCACCAAATCCATGACCTTCCACCACCAGACAGATGGTCAAACTGAGGTTGTAAATCGAATGATTGTGTGTATCCTTCACATGTATAATTCAAATCACCCTCACACATTTGATGAGAGCCTTCCCTCTATCCATCATAGCTACAATCGAGCCCTGCATATCTCAACTGGCCATAGCCCCTTTCAAGTGGGGTTGGGATTCCAGCCATTGGGTCCCATAAATGTTGCACTTCCCCTTGCGGTCAACTCGACCGACTCATCTCCTGCTCCAACTAAAGCTGACAAAGCCACCTGGATCATTGATCATATCTATCACATCTGCCAACAAGTTCAGGATATCCTACAAAATTCCAATGACAAGTACAAACAGTGCCATGATCAACATCGGGTGCCACATAAGTTTTAGGTGGGTGACAAATTTTGGTTGCACTTGCAGAAAGAGCGCCTTACAGGACCCCATTGGAAGCTTCACCCACTCCTTTATGGGCCATACACTATCACCAAGTTCATGGGGGATAATTCTTTTGAGCTCAACATTCCTCGCTTCCTTGGCTTGCACCCAGTGTTCAACATGGAGCTCCTCCGCCCTTATTTCCCACCATTATTAGACACCTCAGAAGTAGCAGAACAATTGAAACCAACAGAGAGAAACCCTGATTGCATACAAAAGGAATCCAATGATCATATTTTGGACACATATAAAGGGCACTCGACAACAAAGGATCCATCTTTATCGAGTCGTCAAAGCAGGGCAGCTCTTGCACCAAGGCAAGTGGCTCACTCGGGGCCAAATTCAGCAGAAATTTCCTCATCTGATTGGGGACCTCAACGCAATGGAGATAATTTATTCCTAAGGAGGGAGGATTGATCCATATGGATATCATTGTCCACCCACCTTTTCCAACTAGCTCAAAACAATTTTCTGACAGTTTTGGCAATTTACTATTTTTAGCAGTTTTAACTTCTGGGGCCATTTTGAGGGCGTAAATGAATGTTTTTTCAGGATCAAGCTCCTTAGTGATAGATGAAGGCATGATTTATACACCAAAATTAATCTCCTCTATGATACCTTTCCAACGGGCTATCACACGCCTAAAACAGATATCGTATGCAAACGTTACGACCCCGGGAAGTTGATGTACTAACTTACCCAAATAGGGCCCACGTGACTTTTGGCGCTTCATTTCCTAGGGTTAGGTTTTTGGATGTCTAGGGTTTTGGGCATTCTTGTTTATTGTAAAAATGCGTTCTTAGCCTCATTTTAATCTTCTTCTTGTGAATGTGCGCATCCGTCACATCTCTTCTCAGAGATAAGTCACCACCATTCCAACAAGCTTGTTTTCGCTGCATTTTATAGTTTCAGCTTATTTCGTTATTGAATAGAAAACCAGTTTTACTGTATCTCTGTTATTTTGTGTTAATAACTTGTCAATAATTTGTATTCATTTTATTCTTCTCATAAAATCTGGATCAGTGGTATCAGAGCAGTCTGCTCCTTGTCGTCTTAATGCACGTCCCCAATGAGGTTGGAGTACAAAGAGTTGGTTCTCGAGCTTGTTTCTCTTGAGGAGAGAAGCTCTCGCACACCCAAGCCACCTCTCATGGAAAGAGAAAGCAAATATGATGGGATAGGAGGCCCTTTCAAACTGTTGATTGAGGAATCCCTCATGCAACAGAGGAACGAGATGATGGATAGTTTCGCACAAATCCTTCGGAGGTTACCAACAGGTGACACATCTTCTTCGAACAGAGGTGCCACCCCCTTCAAGGTACAAATAAAATTCGATATTCCTATAGTTGAAGGTCAGATAGACATAAATGTTGTAGACAAGTGGTTGAATATACTAGAAGGGTATTTTTCTGTCCATAACATTTCGAATAGAGAAACGATTACTTTTGCAATCCTCAAAGCCATTCCCCATGTCTAAGATTGGTGGGAAACTTTCTATGAGAAAAAGGAAATAGAGGAAACCTCATTATTTTCAGTCATGGCCACCTGGGAATCCTTCAAGGATGCTATTAAGGAACAAAATTACCCTGTCGGAAGCTATGACGACCTGTATACAAAATGGACCACACTGCGGCAAGAAAGAGACCAAGCAGTGCTAGATTTCACAAATATCTTCCATACCTTGTGCACCAAGCTGGGTATCAAATATTCGGAGTGACATCTAGTGCTCAAGTATCACGATGCTCTGCATAGATACATCCAGAATGAAATGTAATTTATGGACATCTCATCCTTGGGTGTGGCCTACCAATATGCCGTCAAAATTGAGTAGAAGCTTAAACAAAAGACGTGGCAATTTGGGCCTGGGAACCCCGCACAGAAAAAGTCAGGAAAGGGTGGCCCCAACCCACAGAAAAAAGGACAGTGAAAATATTGACAGTATCAGGAAAACCATTCCAAGCCACAAGAAAATAATCACACCGGAAAGATAAATAAAGATACTGGGAAGTGGTGCGACTTCCATAAGAACCCTTGGCATAACACTGCTGACTGCTGCTCAAAGCAGTCGTTGGTGGCCGAAGTGAAATCCTATGAATCAGATGTGGATATGACTCTGAGCTAGAACCAGAAAGGGGAATATGAATCATTGACACAGAACCCAATGCCACCGTTGCTACCACCAAGCTCCAACCTAGTGAACTAAACGAGCTAGAAGAAGGAGAGCGCCTCTTCCATTCAAAGATGTGGGTAAAAGGCACCCCTCTGCACTTCATCGTTGATAGAGGTACAAATAATAACCTCATCTCAGAAGAGGTCATCAAGTGGCTCGCCTAGCCAACAAAACTACACCCACAACCATACACCATTGGATGGCTTCGCCAAGGAAGCGATCTCTGCGTCAGCCAACAGTGTCGACTTTCGTACGACATCAAGCCCTTCAAAGACGAGGTATTATGTGATGTTTCTCCTCTCAAATTTTTTGATGTTCTTTTGGGCCAATATTATTTATGGAAACGTCATTTTGTATATGAGTCTAGGCCTCGTAGTGTTATTATTACTTTGAACAGGAAATTGTACAAGATACCTGAGTCAGTCCCACCTAGTGATATTTCCTTGATCTCTGTTAAGCAATGCAGGAAGGTCATCTCTCAGATGGGGAAGTTTGTCTTCTTTTTGATCCACTCTAAGAATAAGAAAAATATCACATCCACATCTAGTGTCTCTGCGGCCGACCTCTCCACATAGCATAAGAAAGTAGATAAGTTCATGGGAGAATACTCAGATATCTTCTCCTCACCTACAGGGGTACCTCTGCACTGCTAGTTCAAGCACCCCATCGATATGACCCTCAGCACATCGCTGCCCAATGGGTCAGTCTATCATCATTCTTTGTTATAGAATGAGGAGATCAAGCGACAGATCCAAGAACTTTTCCACAAGGGGCACATCCATCCCAGCAGGGAACCTGACAATTTTGTATTGATTATCGAGCTCTGAATAAAATCACAGTCAGAAACCAGTACCCGATTCCCAAAATAGATGACCTCCTTGATCAAATCATGGGGGCCAAATACTTCAGTAATATTGAACTGAAGTCTGGCTACCACCAGGTCCTGATAGAACAAACAAATGTATGGAAGATCGCCTTCAAGTCAAAGGAAGGCCTTTTTGAATGGTTGGTCATGCCTTTTGGATTGAAAAATTCTCAAGCTACTTTCATGAGGATGATGGACGATATCCTGTGACCATTCACCAATACTTTTGTATTGATTCATATGGATGACATTCTAATTTACAACAAGACTTGGTCTGAACACTTGCACCATATTCAACAGGTTTTGCACACCCTGCGACATCACAAGCTATACGCCAACTCGGAAAAATGCTCCTTCAGCTTGGACAGGGTCCATTACCTAGGCTACATCATTGATCAATATGGTGTACATGTGGATCCAGCCAATAGCCAAGTCATCCGTGACTGGCCAGCCCCAACAACACTCACTGAGCTTCGGAGCTTCTTGGGCCTTGCCAATTTATACCGCAGGTTCGTGTTGGGATTCTCTCATATTTCATGGATGCTCAGCCAAATAAATAGGGGTGGTGTTAAGGAGAAATTTGCATGGGGTCGGTCCCAAAAATAAGCGTTCAATGATTTGAAGAAGCTCTTGTGCTCGGCCCCAATACTTTCACTACTAGACCTGCAACATCCCTTTCAGGTGGGAGACAAAGTTTAGTTGCACTTGCAGAAAGAACGCCTTACAAGACCCCATCAAGGGACTTTCCCACTCCTTTATGGGATTTACACTATCACCAAGGATGTGGGGGATAATTCTTTTGCACTCAACATTCCTCCCTTCCTTGGTCTGCACCCAGTGTTCAACATGGATCTCCTTCACCCTTGTTTCCCACATTGGACACCTCAGAAGTAGCATAGAAGCTGAAACCAACAGAGCTCAAACCTGAATGCATAAAATATGCATCCAATGATCATATTTTAGACACACATATCAAGGGCACTCAACAACAAAGGATCCAGCTTTATCAAGTCGTCAAAGTAGGGCAACGCCTGCACCAAGGCAAGTGACTCACTCGAGGCCAAATTCAGCAGAAATTTCCTCATTGGATGGGGGACCTTAACGCAATGGAGATGATTTATTCCTAAGGAGGGAGGATTGATCCATATGGATATCAGTGGCCACCCACCTTTTCCAACTGGCTCAAAATAGTTCTTTGACAATTTTGGCAATTTACTATTTTTAGCAGTTTTAACTTTTGGGGCCATTTTGAGGGCCTAAATGAAGGTTTTTTGGGGATCGAGCTCCTCAATTATGGCCAAAAGAATGATTTATCCCCCAAAATTAATCTCCTTGACGATACCTTTCTAACGAGCCATCACATGCCTAAAACAGAGATCGTATGCAAACGTTACGACCCCGGGAAGTTGATGTACTAACTTACCCAAATGGGGCCCACATGACATTTGGTGCTTCATCTCCTAGGGTTAGGTTTTTGGATGTCTAGGGTTTTTGGAATTCTTTTTTATTGTAAAAATTCCTTTAGATCCTCATTTTAATCTTCTTCTTGCGAATGCACACAACCGTCACATCTCTTCTCAGAGATAATTGTTATAACCCTAAAATGCACCACAGAGGCTTACCTGGCCTCAGGCCAACTCATGTCTCTTCCTTGTCGAAGCCATGCTGAATAAAACCTTGCAAAACCACTCAAAACAAGTAACCCGCGCCCTAAACTAGCATTGGGCGCGGTGGAACGCTTGTTGGCCTTCTACTGCACGCGTTGGACCGCGGGCTAACCCACTACAACCCGCGGTTACCTAACAAAGCTTGTTAGTACGTAGGGTAGAATACCCCACAACAGAATTGGCGACTCCATTGGAGATATTTTACTCTTAGGGTTTCCGGATTTCATTAGAGGTTCTTGGGTAGTTCAAAGAAGTTTAGCCTTTGTTTCTTTGTTTATTTTGTTGTCTGTTAGGTCAATGCTAACAGGGAACCTGGTTATCAATACCAGTTTTCCTTGACTGACGCTTGACATTTATTCTCGAGACACACAGAGGTACCCGCGGCCTGCAGAAGCCCTGCCCGCAGGTAACCCGCGCCCTAACCTTCTACAGCCCGCGGTTGACCGCTTGCTGTGGTGGTTTCAGTAGCGTGTAGAGCCCAGTAAGCTTAAGAGGTAGTCTCCTCTTCCCTGTCAGAAGTTTACCTTCTCAGGGGGCTTTCTGGATCCTGTCTGGGTCTTGATTGGTTTACTGTCTTGCTTTCAGTCTGCCTTATTGTTTTGACTGTTCTTGGCATTTGTTTTCTTTTTTGTAAGTTTTCCTTTTCTGTCGAAATGGAAGCATCCAAGCCTTTAGGAGACCTTGGTTGTCAATACCAGAGGCCTTTTTCAGGTCTGGGCTGCCTGTGTTTGATTTTTTCTCAGATTTTATAGCTACCCGCGGGCTGATTCAGTTCTGAGCACGGGTAGCCGCGTGCTGTTATAGCTCAGCACGCGGTTGACCGCGAGCTATCTCGGTGACAGCCGCGGGTCTGTCTGGTTGCTTTTCAGCCTGGGTGGGGTAGTCATCCCCTCCTATGGTGAGAAGTGCTCCTTTCAGGGTTTGGAGTCTGGGGCTGCATAGTCAGCAGGGTAGGGCATCTTATCCTTAGCCTATGTTTGTTAGTTGATGTTTTGATAGAAAAGACAAAAAATATCTGTTTTATGGTTTTTAGGCAAGTGTTAGAATTGGTGATGTTGTGATTGATTTGTTTCATTTTTGTGCTCTGATTTTGTTTGCGATCTGCGCTTTAAGCCATAGTTTTCTTTTTATTCTCTTGGTTTTGTTCTTGTCATCATTTTTCCTTGTTGTGTTATTTTACAACGAAATAAAAAACAATTTCTTGTTTCATTTTCTTCTTGGTTTGAAGATTGTGTTGTTGCATCAGTATCTAGGAAAGAAGTCTTTTTGCATAAGTTTTTGCAGTGCATGTCAAGTATAAGTAGCTCGTAGATCTGAGTGAAAGTCCTTTGTATTTACTGCATGAAATCTTGGTAAATTTGAAAAAGAAAAGAAGTCTTTTTGTTGAAAAGTTGCTGGCTTTGCATTTTAGTAAAAGTTTTTGTTTCCAAGCATTTTTGTTCATTTTGCTTTGAGTCTTTTTACACACCATCAGTTTCACTTTCGCACCTTGTGACTTAAAGAAGCCCATTAAAAGCAACGCTAATTAAAATCAAATAGACTTTTCTGTTTGTAGGGTGC
>ML823000.1:64587-82898 GCA_009831015.1 Picea engelmannii
CTCATTGGATATAATTGAATGGTTTAAGTATAAGTTGAAAAATGTTTTTAAATTGTACTTGATACTGATTCACCCCCCTCTCAGTGTCAACAGGGTCGGTCCCAACAACAAGCGTTCGATGATTTGAAGTAGCGCTTGTGCTGAACCCCAGTACTTTCACTACCAAACCTAAAAAATCCCTTTGAAATCAATACAAATGCTTTAGACTATGTTGTGGGCACCGTTCTCACTTAGCACGGCCACCCTGTAGCCTATCATAGTGATACACTTTCAGATATTGTTCGTAAGTACCCTACTTACGACAAAGAAATGTAATCCATTGTACAAGCCTACCGCGAGTGGAGACATTACATTCTTGGGAAGGAGATAGTCATCCACACTGATCATAAGCCACTACATTTCATGCAGACATAGGGAAAATTGCAGAATGACCACCATCAAAAGTGGTCCACATACTTGTAGCAATTCCACCTCAATAGCAAGTATAAAATAGAAAGCACCAATCGTGTGGCTGATTGCCTCAACAGACTGCCAGTCGTGACACTCACCATAGTGCTATACTCTTGCGGCCATGAGACATTTGGTTGGCCCCAAATCTATGAGATAGACCCTGACTTCGCCACCACCTACCAAATGTTGAGTGCAAATGAAGTTGTCGATAATTTCCATTTTCAGGGTGGGTTGTTGCATCGACTGGGCCATATCTGTGTTCCATCAAGTGAGCGAGCGAAGCTGATTAGGTAAGCCCACTAGAGTCGGGTGGCAGGACACTTCGGCATAGAAAAGACAGTGGTGATTCTATAGAAACATTTCTACTGGCCGAAACTTCGACACGAGTTCAACAAGTATATTAGGTCCTGCACTGCCTGTGCTATTGCCAAACCAACCACTCAGAAACATGGCCTATACACCCCTCTTCCTACTCCTGATAGGCCATGGGAATCCATCTCAATGGACTGCATGTCAGGCCTCCTGTCCACCAAGCAGGGAAATGACTGTGTTTTTGTGGTTGTTGATCACTTTTCTAAGATGGCGATTCTAGTTTCCTGCAAGAAGAGCATCATAGAAGAGGCCACTGCCAATCTCTTCTTTGAATGTGTTTGGGTACATTTTGGAATCCCAAAAACCATTATCTTAGATCAGGATAGTCGATTTCTCATCACATTCTGTTCGAGCCTCTGGTCACTGCTGGACACCATGCTCACCAGATCCACGACCTTCCACCCCCAGACAGATGGCCAAACTGAGGTGTAAATCGAATGATTGTGCATATCCTTCACATGTGTAATTCAAATCACCCTCGCACATGGGATGAGAGCCTTCCCTATGTCCAACATAGCTACAACCGAACCCTGCATAGCTCAACCAGACATAGCCCCTTTCAGGTGGGGTTGGGATTCCAACCATTGGGTACCATAGATGTTTCACTTCCCCTTGCGGTCACCTCGACTGACTCATCTCCTACTCCAGCTGAACCTGAAAAATCCACCCAGTTCATTGAGCGGATCTAGCACATCCACCAACAGGTTCAGGATATCCTACAGAAGTCCAATGAGAAGTACAAACAACGCCATGATCAACATCGGGTGCCACATAAGTTTCATGTGGGCGACAAAGTTTGGTTGCACTTGCAGAAAGAACGCCTTAAAGGAACCCATCAGAAGCTTCACCCACTCTGTTATGGGTCGTACACTATCACCAAGGCCATTGGGGATAATGCTTTTGAGCTCAACATTTCTCCCTTCCTTGGCCTGCACCTAGTGTTCAACGTGGATCTCCTTTGCCCTTATTTCCCACTATTATTTGACACCCTAGAAGTAGCAGAACAACTGACACCAACAGAGCTCAACCCTGACTGCATACAACAAGAATCCAATGATCATATTTTGGACACACACATCAAGGGCACTCGACAACAAAGGATCCAACTTTATCGAGTCGTCAAAGTAGGGCAGCTCCTGCACCAAGGCAAGTGGCTCACTCGGGGCCAAATTCAACAAAACTTTCCTCATCTCATGGGGCACCTGAACGCATTGGAGACCATTCTTCATAAGGAGGGAGGATTGATACATATGGATATCGGTGGCCACCCACCTTCTCCAACTGGTGAAAAACAAGTTTCTGACAATTTTGGCAACTTACTATTTTTAGTAGTTTTAACTTCCAGGGCCATTTTGAGGGCCTAAATGAAGGTTTTTCGGGATCAAGCTTCTTAATGATAAACAAAGGCATGATTGACCCCCAAAAATTAATCTCCTCGATGATACCTTTCCAATGGGATATCACACGCCTAAAACGGGGATTATATGCAAAAGTTACGACCCCAGGAAGTTGATGTACTAACTTACCCAAACTGGGCCCACATGACTTTTGGCGGTTCATCTCCTAGGGTTAGGTTTTTGGATGTCTAGGTTTTTTGGAATTATTGTTTATTGTAAAAATTCCTTCATATCCTCATTGTAATCTTCTTCTTGCAAATGCACCCAGCCGTCACATCGTTTCTCAGAGATAAGCCACCACCATTCTAGCAAGCTTGTTTCCACTGCATTTTACAGTTTTAGCTTATTTTGTTATTGAATAGAAAACCAGTTTTACTGTATCTCTATTATTTTTTGTTAAGAACATGTTAATAATCTATATTCATTTCATTCTGTTCATAAAATACGGAGCAAGCAAGGCATAGCATTGGCATGAAAATTCTTTGATATGGAAAGGCATCAAAATGGAATGGCATGGCATGGCTTGGCTATGCGTGGAAATGGCATGACATGGAAAGGTTTGACAATGGTGTGGAAATGATAGTGGCATGGCATGGAATGACTTGGCAAGGAATGACAATGGCATGGCATGGAAATGACATGGCATCAACAAGTTTCGGGGATTGGGTTTGGGAGGGTCCTTTGTCTGCTTGTGTTCTCTAACCCAAAAATTGGGTAGGAATGTGAAATAAACTCTCATAGATGGTGAAGGGAAAATAATAATGGTTTCAAGTCTCCCTGGAGGAATTTTGGTAGCAGAACATTACTTTCTATAGTGTGTCATGAAATGTAACCTCAAAAAATTTACTTGTAAGTGGAAAATGATACCCATTCTAAGATCTAGTTTCCATGTGAACTCTCTCGTTCTATTGATCAAAATAAGTGAGTTTAGTGGAGATCATAGAAGACTGAATAAATGTTATTAATAATTGACGGGTTTAACAAAAATTGCATATACCCACTACACAATGTAAATAAGCATGTGTATTAATGAGTCCTTGACTAGTTTTTTTGTCATTTATGAAGGGTTACACATAAATCAAATGATTTTGTATATTTCAAGCATAGAAATAGGGTAATATTGTGGGTTCCCTAGAAAATAACATTGAGCTGAAATTGTTAAGTGATTTACAATTATGTAGAACATAAATGAGAAAAAATATTTGTATAATAAATTATTGTAATATTCCCTTTTTAAGGTCTCAATATTTTCAAGTGACCACTATTTGAGTGTGTATTTTCATTTGATTTAGATGGAGGTAATTCAATAGGTAGTCTATATTGTAGGATGCGAGTTAGAATATGGATATCCACAACATTCATGCAAATAATTAAAAAGGAATGATATATCGATGATGTAGAGATACATGGTTTATTAGAAAGCAATGCTACTTGAGAACCATTAATTGCTTATCGAATTATCACTTAGCAATCATTTCCACCATAATCTATTCCTTAATGTGTAATGAAAGTATTTATAATCACTTTAGAAACAAATCAAGGGATTAATACACATAAAATTCATACACTTTGGAATTAAAACCCTTTGAAATTCATATATTTAGCAACATCAAATGTAGAAACAATGAGAATCATAAAAAATGTGCCATGAAATGTGTGTGTGTGTGTGTGTGTGTGTGTACTCAACATTGTCTAAATTGTACTTTCTTTACAAAATAGCAACTCGTGCCAAGTATAAAAGGTGACAACAAGTTCCCTAACATAAAAAACATCTATATCATGGCCTAGCTACAAAATGGCAGTAGTTGGTCAATCATTGACAATTTCCACCCTCGCCACCCTCAAGAGCATACTGGAAATATATTGTTCTTCTCTTGATTGAGGATGCACATCGAGAGGTTCTAGGACTGGGTGTTCTTCAACACTCTGGAGACTACAAAAATAACAAACAATGTTATATGTTTTTTCATCAATGGATTAATAAACATACAAATTGATACTTTGTAATTTAACCTAAGACAACTCAACGCATATGAAACTGTCAATCATGAGGGTGTTACCTTCCTCCATGACCCCAATCTCTTTACAATGCCACCCTACATCAGTTAAAAAGATCAAGCCAATAAAATTAAACAAATATGCGTAAAAACAAATTCATTAAACATAAAAAAATTATCATCAATGTATTATATCACCGTGAATATCTTAGGAATAAATGAAGATTCACTCGTAGATGCAGCACTAGGTTGTACAACCTTCTTCGAGACAACCTCTACTATGGCAGTCTCTATCGATGGGGCTGAAAGTAGTGGTGGGGGTGGGTGGTATACAGGTGGGTTGTGATGGACCCTCATAGGATGTACAAGTGATTCCAACACCCTAGGCCTAGAGAAAGGAAACCCATAAGAAACACTCAGGTGCCCAGAGGATGCAATACTACTATACCTAACAAATATATCGGTAACATGCATACATATGAATAAAATTGAGCTATTAGTACCAAAAAGTAAAATTCAAAAACATAAACAAAAATAATTTGAGAATTATACAATATTTAAATTTACACATGATACCTATGACACTGGTTACTTGTCCATCCCAAATGGACAATCCCCGACATCGCCTGGTGCTAAATCCTGTAGAAATAAGAGAACATATCAAAAATTTGAGGATGTCATAAAATAAAGAAATGACTATGATGAATCTATCAAATGTGATACATACCTATATGTACGGTGCACCCAATGAACATACTATATCTATTGTTGCATCAATGATGGGGCTAGTAACTAATGCATCCATATGTGTAGAGGGTCTACTGCTGGGACTCGACAACTACAAAACAACATACAATCAAATATATATATATAAATACAAAAAATAAAAAATAAATATATAACGATGAAGAACATATAGAGGGTTAATATACTAACCTCCTCCATGAAGTCATGTTGTACACTAGGCTCTATAGGCCCATAGAATGTCTACCCTCAACTCGAGCATCTATGAGGTTCACATGGATGACTGTTATGTCCATGTTCCCTCTACTCACTTTACTCTCCTATGGATGCTAATGCTCCAAATCCTCTCTCAATTTCATTGGCAGACACCCCCTATCGAGATAGTGCAACAAAGCTATTGTGTTGCACTAGGCTACAAATCAAAGAGGAGATGGATAGTTGTACTTGTTGCAATTTCTCTACAATGGGAGGATATTGCGTAGGGGGTTCAAGCCTTCTCCTTGGGTGACATGGACCTAACTTGGGGTAACACCTGTGACCTGGAATGATCTTGGTCCTGTGTGGACCCTTGACCCACCCCATGGAAGTCACCAATGTCAAATTTGTTCACATGCTTACCCATAATAAACTGAGCCCATAATTTTTTCAGAAAATATAAGGGAATCTCCCTGTTATTGCAGGGAGCTTTATCAAAAACAATGTACCACCTATCCATCCATTTTTTACTAGTCTAGCATGGACGCACTGGTCAATGAAGATGTGTTTCCTATTCAATGGTATTTCTTGTCCATTTCTAGGATCCCTAAAAATATACAATATTTGTTGTTTTGAAATGACCAGTTCTTTGAATTAGCTTCTATCCAAACCAGTTCTATAGTAATCATACATTCATTCCCTATAATCATAAGAAAAGGTCAATTTCCCTTGGAAACTTGCAATAGATTGCACAATGATGTCCAAAGAAGTGGCCAAGGAGACTCTGTTATGCTCTCTAGTCTCCCTTAATTGTTCCTCAAGGGTTTGTAATATAACCAAATCCTGATCAATATTAGTGTTTACAATATGTGGTGGTGGTGGGTTGGGTTTTTTATCTTCTTGGTTTTATTGTGAGGGGTTTATATTTTCTTGGGGCTCCATTGTATTATATATGATGCAATTTGAAATTTATGGCATTTAAATTATGTTCCTTTTTTATTTAAAATACAAAATTACATTTTTTTTTAAATTTATATTATTGGGAGCAAATTACTAAATTGGAATGACTAAATAAGATTAAAATTAATAAAAATGTAACATACCTAGACATGGTGGCCCCCTCCTCCCTTTGTTCCTCTTATCTATATCCACTATCTTTTCCCAATGATATAAGAATTTTCCCAATGAGAGAAGCACGAGTGTGATTTGGGCACAAATCGTGCTTAGGCCCTTAATATTTTTTTATCAGTAAGACCACACATGTGGTTTTGCCACGAAACCTACATGGAAATATACATGGAGGTTCATACGTATATTAACCTATATGTATATGAACACGTGCCCATTCCTAAGAATGTACATACATTCCTATGAGGCATTCTTAATCATTCCATTGCCACTTTTTCGACCACCAAGTTCTTACACTCGCCCTTATGTTGAATTTTTTGTAGATTTATTTGAGATGATTAAAAAATATTTACTCAAAGTATTTCATGAATCACATAGGTTTGGAAAAGTCTTTGGTACCTTTATTACCACTTTTATTGCCTTAGTCCCCAAAAAGAATGATGGCACATTGTTTGGGGATTATAGGCTCATATCATAGTGTAATGTAATATGTAAACTTATTTCTAATATAATCATTGGAATATTGAAGCCTATTCTCATTGAAATTATATCCGAGGAGCAGTTTCGATTCCTACACAATCTTCAGATTCATGTTGTGGTGTCGTTGGCTCAAGAAACTCTTCATTTGGCCTTTACCTCCAAGCAAGTGACCGTCATTTTTAAAATAGACCTATCTAAGGCATATGATAGAGTTATATGGATGTATTTAATGTTGATCCTAATCCAAATGGGAATGGATTTATCAGTGGTAGACTAGAATATGGGATGTATCCAAAATCCTTCGTTCGTTGTGATTATAGATGGTTCACCCTCTGAGTTTTTTCATGCCTCAAGGGGCATTAGATAAGGCTTCCCCTTGCATCCATTCTCATTCCTTCTCATCATATAAGGACTAAGTGCATTCACAAAAGATGCTAAGTTCAAAGTCCAATTGAAAGGATTTGTGGTGGAGGGTAAATAAATACTTACACATCTTTTATTTCTTGACGAAGTTTTATGTTTCTCTAAGAGGTCTATAAATGATGTTTCTATTCTTTGAAAAATTCTCAATATATTTTGCAGGGCCATGGGTATGGTCATCAATGAAAATAAGTCATTCCTTCTTATTAATGAAATACCCTCATTAGAAAGCCTAGAATTAGAGAACAATTAGACTTCCCCCTCAAATATATCCATTTCGGGATAAATTATTTAGGATTATTCATCAAACCCAATAAGTACATGTTCAAGAACTAGTTTTTGTTAAGTAAAAAAATTGAAAACCAAAATCTCTCATTGGGCCAATAGAACTCCTTCAAGAGGAGGGTGGCTCACTCTGGTCAAGTATTTTCTCAAGAGAATTTTAGTCAATTGGGCATTTATTGTATCCATTCCAAAAGGTATTCTATCCAGAATCACCAAAATCATTTTTCATTTTCTTAGAATAGGATCTATAATATCAGGTAGAATCCCCTTGGTGAAATGGTCTAAATTTGATCTCCCCAAGAAACTTGGTTGATGGGATTTAAGTAACATATATATATTCAATCAAGCCCTAGAAGCCAAAAGATTATGGAGACTATTTCATAATAAAGGATTGTGGGGATGCATAACGGAGAATAAGTACCTAAAGGACTTATTCGTTGAGGACTTCTTTAGATTTTCACGCAAGCTTACCACTGGGTCTATTGTCTGGAGAACCTTTGTTCAGGATTTTCCATTGGTAGGACAATGTATATCTTGGAAAATTGGAAATGGAAGGAAAGTAAGAGTATGAGAATATTCGTGGGTGAGATCTGAAAATGGATATATGTTATATGAGATATTGAAGGGAAAATTACACGATGTAGGTATATTTTCATTGGAGGATGTTGGAGTCGAGGTCCCCTACCCTCATGGAATGGCAGGATGGAAATATATAGATGAGATTGTCCTCTCGGAACTTTAATCAAAAGAATGGTTTTTATTCGTGAATCTCTTGGTACATAATCACATTCAGATATTTGATGACGATGATGATTCTATTGTCTCAACCAAAAACCAAAGTTTTGGTGAGTACATGTGCAAGGCACCATATGTAATAAAATATGCATAAACAACAATATTCATTAGATATCAATGGAACAAGAAAATATTGAGAAGAGAAATAGTAGAAATAATACCTTTATTCAAAGAAAGCAATTTTCACTTTTCTCTTCGAGGGGGAAACCTATAGCAAAGTAGAGTTATATTAAAATAATTATCAAGACAAATATATCTCATGCCTCCTACTCTTATTTATACTAATTATATATTCTAAAGAAAATTCTATAGGAAGATCTTTCTCGAAGTGGAAGTCTCTATTAGGTCTTCTTACATTGACTTGTTCACATTTATTAAATAGTCCTTATTAACTAATGTCAACTTTTATTACATGGAAAATATATTGTTCTACCTACGTGAGGGGTTATGGAGGTTAGTTTAATAATGTTCCCTCCCCATTAAGTAACATCCTTTTCCTCAATGATTTAGATGAGGAAATTGTTGTAGAATGGTGGCCAACTCTCAGGTGCACTGACATAGATGACTCTCACGTTGGTCGAAGACTAATTTTGGCTGCAACCAAATGGATCCTTCTTCATCCAACTCAAGGATATTGGTTTGATTTTGGCACTTAGTTCCAATCACTTTATTTAATAATGATACATGAAAAACATGATGGATCTTAGATTGAATGGGAAGAAATAACTGATAGGCCACTGGCCCCACTCGCTTGAAAACTGTATAAGGACCACAAAATTTGGAAGGAAGTTTATGACAATGTTCATATTTGAGTGAAGTATACTTATAAGGTTTCAGGTGAAGAAACACTTGGTCCCATTCAAAAAATCAACACTCATACGGACCTTGATCTTATTGTTTCTTCATGCGATTATGAGCCATGGCCAAATTTTCTTTGAGGGTACGGAGAATGGCCTCCCTGACTATAATATTTTTTTCAACCTCCCAAACCTTCGAGACACCTGATATGTATGAGAGAACATATGATGGATTTTGGCTGTAGACAACTTCAAAAGGAGTCATCCGAGTAATTTTATGATAATAGGTGTTGTACCACAATTCATCTAGGGGAAACCACTCAGCCCACTAATTTTGTCTATCAGATGCAAAACAACGCAAATATGGTCCCAAACACTTGTTGAAAACTTCGGTTTGGAAATCCGTTTGGGGATGGAAGATGGTGTTGAGATGAAATTGGGTTCCCTAGATCCTGAACAATGCTTTCCAGAACTTTTTGGTGAAATTTGGGTCTCTATCAGAAACAATAAAATGAGGCATGCTATGAAGTTTGAAGATATTATCCATGAAAAGTTGAGAAATTGTGGAGGCTTTGAATGGGTGTTGAAGAACACCAAAATTATCATATTTGGAAAGATGATCGGAGGATAGAGGCCAAAAATGAAATCAATAGATATATCCCTCCAAATAACAGGGGGAGTGTGCCTAGGTATTAGACTATTTCTCCATTGTTTCATTTACATACATCGCATTCAGCCACAAAGGTGTAGGCATCATGTTTCATACCATTTGAGAAAAAATAACATTTTACCCTTTCATAGGTTTGGTAAACCTTGACTGCCTAGTTGTGGGTGAATCATGAAGCTTAGAAAGCACTGTGGATTTAAGTTGAGACTATTATATTAATTATATAATACCTCTATAGAGAATTTATTCATTGTTCCAAGAGTGCCCTAGAGAAGCTGGAGAATGGTGTTGCAATTGTTGGATCATGTGAGAAATTCAGGGGTGTTGCATCCATTCTTGGTGAACAACTTGGAGCCAAGATGGTACAATGAAGGAGAGGGAAAATAGGGACCCTTATTCTTCATACTTATTGTAAAGAGTTTCAACAACCATATTTTATTTTCCCTTCTTGTAAATGATCTCATAATCATATCCAAATAGATTGGTCACCCATTTTTGTTTCTCTGAGGATGAAATTGGTTTTTCGATAAAATGCTTGAGGCTCTGATGATATATTTGAATTTGGAAGTGTTTCCCCAATAGATAAGGATGAAAGTGAGACATGGAATGCATAATAGCCAACATTTCCTTTTCATAAATTTATTGTCCCAAATGTCTCTCTGAAATGTTTTTTCTAGTGAAGGACAAATGCATGCCATCTTGCATGAGGAGTGCCCCAATTCCTTTCCTTGAAGCATCACTTTATAGGACAAAATTATTTGAGAATTCAAGAAGGGATAGGACAATATTCATGAACATAGCCTCTTTCAAGAAATGGAAGCAATGATCAAATGCAAGAGTCAAAGTGAAAGCATTATTTTAAAGGAGAGTAGTGAGAGGAGTTTGAATGTTTCCATAACTATGAAAAAACTTGCGATAATAGCCTGTTAAACCCAAAAATGCATGTAGTCTCTTAAGAGTTTTACGACGAGGCCAATCCTGCATAGCTTCAATTTTCTTAGGATCCACTCGTACACCATCCTTTCCGACCATATGACCTAAGTACTCCACATCTGAGGCTCCAAAGTCACATTTAGATTGTTTGAGGAAAATTTGGTGCTGAGAGAGTAGATGGAAAACTTGACCCACATGGGTGAGATTAGTGGTCCAATTTTTACTATAGATGATAATATCATCAAAGAAAACTAAGAAAAAATAAAGAAGAAAAGTACATAATAAATAATTCATGAGACTTTGGAAAGTGGAGGGAGCATTACATAGGAAAAAGGGCATTACCATGAAATCATAGTAACCCTCATGAGTTCAAAATTCATTATTAGGAATGTATTCCTATTTCATACATATATGGTGGTAGTCGGAACAAAGATAAAGTTTAGTAAAGTACTAAGCATCACTTAATTTATCCAAGAGATCATCAATGACATGAATGGGAAATTTGTATTTAACGATGACTTTGTTGAGGGTTCGAATTTCTGGACACATGAATACCATGACCCCAAGATAATAATAGGGATTGGTAATAGGATGGATAACACCCACTTCAAGAATGTCTTGAACAATTTTCTCAATTTCATTCTTCTAGGAAAAGGGATGATGATATGGGTGAACATTGGGAGGAAGACTTCCTAGGATGAGAGGAATGGAATAATCATTAACACCATAGGAAGAAGGAATTCCGTGGGGAGTGTTAAAAAAAACTTGGTGTTTGGAGAGGATAGATTGGGGGTCATGATGCACATAGGGTGTCTCAATTGCTTGAATAGAATGGAGTTGGGAAATAATTCCCTAATTACATTTTTTTAGGAGTATTTCCATTTGATGGGAATTGATGATCTGAGACGAGCCTATTGTGATTCCTTGGAACTTATATTATTTTCCCTCCTATTGGAATTTCATGGTTAATTCCTTAAAATCCATGAGGATGGGGACAATAGTGTGTAACCATTCAACATAGAGTATAATGTCACAACCACCCATGTAGATATAAAACATATAAGATTTTAGGTTGTACTGACCAATTTGGAGACACATTTTCATAATGCCCCTCACATTTCATGGAACCTCCATTTGTAATCATGATTTGGAATTTGTTGAATGCATGGATATAGAAATTGGTTTCTTCGGAAATGAAAGGATGAATAAAATTATGGTTTCTTCCACTTTCAATTAGGATGATGACCTTCCGATGCTTAATGTATCCAATTAGCTTGAGGGTTTGGGGAGCAGAGAATCCAATGAGGGAATTCAATGCAATGAATGGTTCGACCTCTGGGGCGTCAGAGGGTGGAGTAAGATCAGTTGTCCCTGGTAATTATACCATAGGAAGATACTCTACTTCTTCTTTAGAAACATCCTCAGAGATGGCCATAAAAATATTTTATTTCTTCCACTTGTGCCCCATAAAATATTTTGCATCACCATTATAACAAATTCCCTTGAGTTGGCGTTTATCCATTTCTATCCAAATCAATTTCTGGATCTTGAGTGGGTTTGGAGGAGGGGAGAGAGTGGAGGGTTTAGGGTAGGGAATAAAGGAGGGTTTTTTGGTTTGAGAAGAGACAACATGTTGTGATTCCATAGATATTTTAGTATATTCCACCCAAGTCTAAGGGAGAGTCATTAGGATGTGAACATATATCTCATCCTTGAGGCCATTGATAAATATCTACCGAAAAAAACATCTGACATGCCCTTCGTGCAAAAATCCAAGTGCTCAAAGGAAGATATAAAGTCTTCCACTGTGTCGGTTTTTTTCAACTTGGTCAAATGACCTAAATGGTGGGTGTCTATGTCAAAGAATTCATAAATCTTGACAACAAATTGTGTCCAAGACAAATATCCTTAGAAGACATTTTTTCTCCATTTCCATCATTCAGGATCTAGATGGATAAATCCATATCATAGTTTGGCCAACTCATCAGTAATTATGTGCAAAGAGAAATAATATTCCATTTGAGTGACCTAGCCTGTGGGATCTAAGACATCAAATTTGTTCACCTATATAATTACCCAACGCTTAAAAATGATAATAAATCAATAAAACTCAGTCCACTTTGAGGGGGAACCCTCCTTTGCAATATATAAACTTCAAAACACAATATTAAATGAGATAATATGATCCTAATACTATATCTACTTGATATATATAGGATACAAAGGGTTACAATTATAATGAAAGGGTTCAAAGAAGTGTTCTAGCCGACCTACTCTAAATGTAATAATTCAATATCTAGGGAATAATATGGGTTTTATACATATCATGGGGATTTGTCTAGGGCTTAACATGCCCGTCCCCTTCAAACAAGTGTTGTCCTCAACACTTGTCTAACCACAAATGCTTATGCATGAATAACTCATCTTCCCATTTTGCCTCTTCCACTAGTAGGTTCTTCCATTTGACGAGGTACTCTATAATTTCTTGATTTCTAAGCTGCTTAATTCTCATTTCAAGGATTGTTTCTAGCTCTAGTATGATTTCCCCTTCTTCATTGAGCTCCGGTAAAACAAAATTGACCAGGATATTTTTGTCGATGACCTTATTTAATAAAGAAACATGGAAAACTAGATGTGCATGTGAATATGGAGGCAACTCCGATTTGTAAGACATACTTCCAATGCTTTGAAAAACCTTATAGGGGCCATTATATTTTGGTTCTAGTTTAGTATCCTTCTTTTGTTTCTTGAGAGAAATTTATTTGTATGGTTGTAGCCTTAGAAATACCCAATCCCCCACCTCAAATTTCCTTTCCCCATGATGTTGATATGCTTGTTGTTTCATCCTATTTTGTGCCATAACCAAGTTGTTCTTCAACAATTTTAGGACCTCTTTTTGGTTCCCTATGTGGTCCTCCATTGCTTGAACGTTTGTATTCCCTTTTAAGGGTGGTGTGATGGATGGAGGATGATATCCATAAAGTTCCAGAAATGGGGACATTTTTTATGAAGTATGGAAGGATGTGTTGTACCACCATTCTGCTAAGGCCAACCACTTGACCCATTGTGTCTATTTATCGGATGAAAAGAAATGAAGATATCCTTATAGACATTTATTCACAATATTAGTTTTCCCATTAGATTTATGGTTGTAATATGAACTATGATCCAATTGAGTACCAAAATAAGAAAATAATTCAGTCCAAAAATTTCTTGTGAAAATTGGGTCTTTGTCACTTACAATAATCATGGGGACTCCATGTAGTTTTTGAGATGTTTCCATGAATTATGTTTCTACTTTGATTTCTTTAAAAGGATGATAAAGAGAGAAAAAATGGCCATACTTTGTTAGTCCACTACTACCATGATGACGAACTTTCCTTCTTATTTTGGACCTGTAATAAAATACATGGAAACTTCTTCCCAATGTTGGCTTGGTATAGCTAATGGTTGTAGGAGACTTGGAGTCTTGATTTTCTCTCCCTTATTTTGTTGGAAAACTAGACATTCCGACAAAAAAAATTGAACATCATTTTTAAGACCTTCCCAGAAAAATTCCTGCTTGAACCTATGGTATGTTTTCAAGAATCCTTAATATCCCCCTATAAGATAAGTGTGCAATTCCATAAGGATATTTTGTTTGAGTTGGTAATTATTACATAATTATAGATGATCAAGATACCATAGAAAATCATTCTTCCATACAAACGTTTCTATTGAACTTGGGTCTTCATGTAGTTTTTGAATGATATTGCATACCTCTTGATCTTGATTCCATTATATCCTTCGTTCTTCCACCCAATCCAATTGTGAGATAGAAATAACGCATAATGAACCTTATGTTTCTTCTTATTTCCTGGAAAGGGCATCTACCACAACATTATGTTTTCCTTTTTTGTATATAATTTCAAAGTCATAACCCAACATCTTTGTAACCTATTTTTGTTTCTCTTCTGAAGATAATAATTGCTCCAAAAAGTACTTCAAACTGTCATGATCCGTGTTTACCTTGAATTGTCCTCCTATTAGGTAGGGGCACCATTTTTTAAATGCATGTAGTATGGAAAACATTTATTTTTTATAAATGGGTTTGACTAAGTGTTTTCCTTTAAGTTTTCATATTTCAAAGGCAAGGGGCCTTCCTTATTGCATTAAAACTCAACCAATTCCATGGCCTGAGGCATCACACTCGACAATAAATGTTTTACTGAAGTCATGTGTGGTCAAGACGAGAGTTGAACACATAACCTCCTTACGTTTTTCAAAATCTTTGGTTGTGTCTTCTATCGAAGAAAATGCTTCATTATTTAATAATGTTGCTATAGGTGTTGATATTTGACCATAGTTATTGAAAAACTTGTAGTAATAGCCTGTCAATCCTAAGAATCCTCTAAGTTTCTTCAAGGTTTTGGGAATTTTCCATTCCCTTATAGCTTTACTTTTTTTGTGGTCCACTTTTACACCTTCATGAGATACAATATGACCCAAATATTCCACTTCTTGAATCCCAAAGGAACACTTGGAAGGATTTGCATAAAGTTGTTTCTCTTCCAATAGTTGCAATACTCCGTCAACATGTTGTACATGTTCTTCCCAATATTTGTTGTAGATTAGTATGTCGTCAAAAAATACTAACACAAACTTTCTAAGGAAGGGATTGAAAATAGAATTCATCAAGATTTGAAATGTTGAAGGTGCATTAGTCATTCCAAATGGCATAACCAAAAATTCATAATGACCTTCATGTGTTCTAAAATATTTTTAGGAATGTCTTCTTGTCTCATTATGATTTCTCGAATGAAGATCCAACTTAGTAAAGAATTTTTCTCCATGTAATTCATATAATAATTCATCAATGATAAGGATAGGAAACTTATCTTTGATGGTCATTTTTTTGAGTTGTCTATAATATGGACACACACGCCATGAGCCATACATTTTTGTAACCAGCACCTCTAGTGAAGAGAAAGAACTTTGGTTATGTTTAATGTTTCCATCCTCTAAAATTTCTTGGATCATGCATTCAATCTCACTCTTATACGCATATAGATACATGTAATGCCTAATGTTAGGCGGTACACTTCCTAGTTGCAAACGAATAACATGGTCATGGTCTCAAGTAGGTGGAAGACCCTTAGGAATTACACCATGGTGTCCCTTTTTGAGTAAATTTTCCATGCTATTATAGCTTATCACCTTAGAGGGTTTCCCTTGGATACCTTTAAGCTCAATTTCCTTTCCATTTGAGGAAAATCTCATAAAAATATTTTGAAATTCAAAGGCCACTATTCCCAGTGATTGCAACCATTGGACCCCTAATACAACATAAACACCCCCCTAAATCATGGTACTATCCAGAAAATACTCACCCTTGTTGAGATTAATACTATGGAATTTCCTTGAATAATTTATGGTACCTCCATTTTCAATCATTAATTGAAAATCTGTTGCACGATATACAAAGCAATTGGGATCTTTTGCTAATTTGTAATTGATGAATTTATGGGTTCTACCTGAATCAATCAATATTGTCACCTTTTTATCTTTGATGTATCCTTGTATCTTGAGGTTTTATGAAGTAACTATTTCAGGAAAAACATGACAAGATATTGTTGGATTAGTCTCTTCTAGATTTGGGTCTTGTGACGGTTCCAATTCTTGATCTTGTTCCTCTTCACAATCTATGTAGAATAATTTCTACTCACTGCATTTATGCCCCTTACTATACTTGTTGTCACAATTGAGACATAATCCCTTTTCTCTTGTTACATCTATTTGTTGAGGTGTCAACCTTGTTGGTTTAGGTACACTATCTTCTTCCTCTTCACATTCAATTTCGAATAATTTATTCTCACCGCATTTATGCCCTTTACTATACTTGTCGTCACAATTGAAACATATTCCTTTTACTCTTTTTTCATCCATTTACTGAGGTGTCAACCTTGTTGGTTGAGATATGGTTGTCTTATGACCCCCAAAATGATCTCTTCCTCCAATACTATACTTTTTTGTAGCCTTATTTTTGGCATGAATATGATGATCATTTTTCATAACTTCCATAATACTTGTAGGTTTTCTTAAGAAAAGTTCATTTTTAATGTCTTCTTTTAATCCACCCATGTAAGCTTCTAGCAAGTGTTCATCACTTAGGTTATCCACCCTTGTGGCCAGTACCAAGAATTCTGAGTTATATGCTTCAATATCACCTAACTGCTTGATTCGTGTTAGTTGACTGAAGTATTCTTGTTCCCAAAATTTTCAATATTGTGCTTGTAGGTCTCTTGTAAATAAACCCTAAGTGTAGTGATATAAAGAAGGTTGCCTTTTCACTATCCATTGATGCCATTGGAATGGTTTTATCTCAAAGTTCAAGGTTTCTATGTGAATCATTTTCTTATCATCCATAATATTATGTAGTTCAAAATATTTCTCTATTTGGTTCACCCAAGTAAATACCTTTGTACCATCAAACTTCTTTAATTCAATTTTGGGATATTTAAATTTAGGACTCCCACTAGAATTAACTCCACTATTAGAGTTAGATTCACTAGTTGAAACTGGATTATTATTGGTAGTTTGTTCAACACGAGTACTAAATTTATTTTCATGAGTCCATTTCATTTTGATGTCTCCTTTAGGGAATCTCTCATCTATAGCTTGAAATATTAGGGAAGACAAATTTTGCATTTCCTTCATGGAATTTTGTATTTCTTTTTTTACATCATTCTTATTTTCTTCCATATTATTTTCCATATCATCCATCTTGTTTTTCATACCCTCCATATTGTTTTCCATGCCATCCATATTCCCTTCCATTAATTTCCTTTGTCTTTGTGAGTTTACCCAACTATTAGACTTTTCACTCACATTCTTAATTTGTTCCTCTAATTTAGACAAACTGTTATGTAGGTCCTCATTATCTTCTTGAGTCATAAATGAGACTTCTAGTGGTATAATAGGTGTTTTCACCTTTGTGGGACCTATATGGAGTAATAATAATAATACTCCTATATTCTATATTTATCAAAAATTTCAAATCACCCGAAACAAATATTTCAAAAAAATCGTATGCCAATTGTAAGTTGCGTACCTTTAAAAACCTTAATTTGGAGTGTCTCCTCTTGGTTGACCTTTCTTCTGGTGTATCTATAAAATTTTGACCCTTCTAGGTCTAAAAGTTTGTTCTATATTTTTTTGATATGCCCTCTCTGCAATTCCACAGGTCAGATAAAAATTGGATGTGCCAAGTGAAAGTTATGGTAACTTCCCCACACCTTGGTGATGTTTGGCCCTTCCAAGAGAGAATACTTGTAAGGCATGTCAAGAGCACAATATATGATATTGGATTATGAAACTTGCACTAGAAATACTACAGACAATCCATTATCTAGTGCAACTAGCCTCACTTAATTTGGATACCAACTGAAGCATATATAACTGTTTTACTCAAAACACTTGTTTGAGAATATTTAATACGACTAGTCATCTACCCTATCACAACTACCTTGATAATTTCTATGAATATAATCCGAGTTTCAAGGTCTGAAATGTCACAGAAACAATTTTATAGAAAAACGTCCAATATGACTAAATTAAGGATGATTCCAAAACTCGAGCTTGCACAGGTTATATCTCCAAAAAATTTATATCC
>ML823000.1:82998-94962 GCA_009831015.1 Picea engelmannii
ATTGTTGACTTCTTTCTGTCTTTGCTTCTTCTAAGTATATTCATGATTGATTATGATTTCATCTTATCTTGTAATAGCTTCCACATTATTTGTTTGATGTATTTCATCCTTTCATGTGTATTATCTATATTGTATAATGATAGCAATTCTTATCTTGTTGTTCGTCCATAGGTATAGTTATTCTTGGAACACATTATCTTCTAAGAGCTAGATATACAAGATATGTACAGAAACGATGCAAAAAAGATATGTACAATAACTAAGAAGAGTATTGTTACCTTCAGAAGAAGAAGTCTCTTTCCTCTTGCTTAGTCTTCTTTGTAGGTTCCTTTTCTTCAACAACTGATGCTTCGTATTTCTCCTTCCTTTTATTTAGCTTGGGACAATGATTCTTGTAGTGACCATACTTTCGACAGTTGAAGCATTGCATTTCTGAAATATATTTCTCTTGATTTTGCTTCCTCCTTGAACCAGGCTTCCTTTTGTTCCTAAAATTCTTGAATCTTGTTGTGAAGGTTTAATCATCGTACTTATTTTTGGGGTTTCTCTTTTTCACTGATCCTGGATTCTTCTTGAGAACAACAAGCCCAAAGTTCTTCAAATGTAGGATACTCCTTCCTTGTGTTCATGCTTGCGGCAAATGCATCCCATGTCTTGGGAAGACCATTGAGTACTATGTTTACCAATTCCTTCTCTGAAATGATCTCTTAAATAGCTTGTAGTTGATCTCTTAACTGGGAGATTCTCACAAAGTATGATGTTATGCTATCATCATCATTCATCTTCATGTCACAGAGCTCATTCTTTGGACTCATTATTTGTCCAATGTTTCTGACTGAGAAGAGGTTTGTTAGGGCATCGTACATCTTCTTCGATGAGTCAAGATGGGAGATGTAGGTTATCAAATTGTATTTTATAAAGTCCACTATGATATTCATGGAATTGATGTCACTGTCTTTGAACTTCTCCATAACTGCAACGTTCTGCAGTTCCTTCTCTTTTCATTCTTCAAACTCTGGTTCCACGATCTTTCCTTTCATGATATCCAACACTTTATTCTTGGCAAGGATGGGCTCAATCCTTGTCTTCCACGCTCTGAAGTTAGAAGCTCCATCTAACTTGTTTTCTAACTTCATAGAGTAATTCATGGTTGCTTTGACTTGGTCAACCCTAGATTTGACCAAAAACTCAAACTTGATGTCTTGGCTTGTTGAGAGTACTAGGAGATGCACTAGGCTAGGGTGCACTGATATATCCAGAAATTAGGTCAATCACTTCAATTAAGGTGCCTCAATGAGAGGATTAGGGTTTCTGCAACTGCACTTACTAGTAACCCTAGCGACAATTATTCAATGAGCTTAATATCCTTATGGCTATGTTTCCTTCCAACGGTTAGACTGAATGAAGGAGGTGTGGGCCCATAAACTGTTAGAATATAATGGATGTGCTCATTTTACCATTGACCATATCACGATTTTCACCAAACCATAGGCCGAAGCCACCCTCCAAGCACCTTAACCTTGACAGAGAATCACTCCAGAAGAAAACCCTAGGCTAGATAGCGAAACAAAGGGTAGCACACTTTTCCCCAAGGATAGCACACCAACAAGAGCTGATCAGATTGTCCAAACCCTAACCAAGAGATAGTCTAAGACAAACATGATCTGCTAGCTGCAACAACTGCAATGGTAGCTCTCCTCTCGACTTACACACAAAACTAGGCACTGCAGTGTGCACAAGTGATGCTCTGCAATTCTGAGACTGCCCTTTCCAGAATGAAGATTGGCCTCCTGTATTTATAGTAATTCTGGCTAACTGCCTGGGCCGACTTCTCATTCTGGGTATCTGTCTGTTCAGTATATATTATCTCTTTTGGCCGACTTCTTCTCTTGGAGGCTAATAGCCTAATACAAGTTATCTTCTTGAGCCGACAAGTCTTCTAGGGTTATTAGCCAACTTATTAGGGTTTCTTCTTGCTTCCTGAAATATTCTATTATCGTTAGGTTTACACGTGGAGGTAAATACCTCCCGCAACTACCATAATATCAACAGAGGCATGGTGGAAGAAGGAGATTGTTTAGATTTGGAATGAAGAGTTGACAAAAAATATTTCTTAATTTGGGAGATTGAGTATCCATTGGAAAGAAAAACATTAGGAAGGTTGGAGTTTTATTTATCAAGGAGTTTGGGAGAAAATGTTCAAATGGCTCAATTAACAAGAGTTTTTATGACAAACATTTTTTGGAGTGGGTGATGGTGAGACTAGGCATGAAGATATTTAAACATATGTGTTTTTAAGATATTTAAACATATGTGTTTTTTTCTTTTCTATAAACTTGGTGGGTAAGGGTACCATGAAGCTGACGAGAGATGAGAACATCCAAGAATGAAAGAGATTTTTACTTTTGGATTTCCATAGTTAATTGAATATGAAGAGAAATGTTGTTAAGGTGGTCAAAGAAAGAATTCAAGGAGGTAAGGCAGTGAGGCCAGACAATGAAGGTATCATTAACAAATCAAAATCAACATTTGGATTTTAGATGAAATCTATTTAAGGCTAATTCTTCACAATGTTTCATGAAATTATAGGCATCCATTAGGGATAAGGATGAACCCATGGTTGTACCTTATGTTTCCTCATAGTGAATTTCTTTTAAGGTAAAGAAATAGGAGGTAAAGTAGATTTTAATATAGTTAAGGGTTTCATAGTCAACAGTTTTGGAGATAAGGTTGAGGGATTTGGGAATAAGAATCTTGGTGAATAAGGAGACAACATCGAATCTTACCATGATGTTTTGTTCATCAAGGTAAATATTTCAAGTATTTTGGATGAAGTGAAAGGAATATTTGATAAAGGAGGGGGTTTTTCCAATGAATGGTTGAACCATATCAACAAGGAATAGAGTTAGGGTATAAGTTGGGGCTCCTATAGTTTTAACTATAGGTCTGAGGGGTGTTTTTTTTTTATGAATATTACGTTACATGCAAATCCTAGGGTTTTGAGGGTTGTGAGATATAATATGTTTTTGAATCAAAGGGTGTAATGAGAATGATTTACCTTTATGACCAAGGTATCATGGTAACATTTGAGTTTGTTTCCTTAGTCACCGATATTCCTATTGCAGACCTTATCTCAAACTTTTTGACTCCAAAACCCTTAACCTTATTAAAATATGCCTTAAATCCACTTTCTTTACCTTTAAAGGTGTTTTCTATGAGAAAATGGAAGGTACAACCGTGGGGTCATCCTTATCCTTAGTGGTTGTCAATATTTTCATGGAACATTTAAAGGATTTAGTCTTAAACAATTTTCATCTAAAACCTAAATTCCAATTTCAATTTGTTGATGATGCCTTCATTGTCTGGCTTCATTGCCTTACCTCCTTGAATTCTTTCTTTGATCACCTTAACAACATTTCTCCCCACATTAAATTCACCATGGAAATCCAAAAGGAAAAATCTCTTCCATTTCTGAATGTTTTCATCTCCTATCAATGTGAGAGTATCATTACCCACCAAGTTTATAGAAAAAAACACATACAAATACATATCTTCATGTCCGGTCTCACTACCACCCAACTTAAAAAAACATTGTCCTAAACAACTCTTGTTACTTCAGCCATTCAAATCTCTATTCCCCACCTACTTGAGAAATAAAAATCTCACCTTAGTAATTCTCTTCTTTCCAATAGATACTTAATCTCCCAAATTAAAAAATATTTTTCCTAGAAATGCAAATTCTCCTTCCTCCACCCTTGCTCTAGCTCTCATTTGTTTTCCCTACATCCATGGAATAATTGATCATATTATGTCAAACAAAATTATAATTACCAATATTATGTTCATTATAGTTAATTTCCTCTATGTTCATTAAATTTACATCAAGTTTGAATTTAAATAACTAAAAAGAATTTAAATTACTAAAAAGAATAAAATAGTACATTTAAATTAACACTCAATAAAAAAAAACAAATATTATTTCAATAACATATATTATGCCAAATTTTTAGTAACATGTCAATAATAGTCATAGTATAATAATCTCTTAAAAGTTGTTTTGAGTGAACCGTTGAGTGAACCATTTGAGCTTTATAGTTTTCATCGTGATCAAATTGCGTGATCAAATTGATTTCCTTTGTAACGGGATATAGTTTCTTTGTAATGGAAGTGTGAGTGATATTTTAAATTAATACAAAATTATAATTTGTATTTTCATTGCACTAATTATTTCAACAAACATTAGCGACATATTCATCGACTTAATAGAATAATTTATCCTTTATTCCTCTCTTGGGTTGAGAGGAGCTTTCTATAGCCTTAGTATCCGGTACTAGAGATATTACTAAGGATATGTTAATTCCTTTTGTCTTAGTATAGAATTGACATGTAATACTTGAAAAAATATAAAATATTGAAAAAATATAAAATATTGAAAAAATATAAAATATTGAGTGAACAAAAAAATACGTGATACGTATTCTAATTTAATGTTCACATGGAGTTGATATGTAACACTTAAAAAATATAAAATATATAAAATATTGAGTAAACAAAAAATATGTAATATTTTTTCTAATTTGAAATTTAAATTAAAAATGTACGTATAGTTATGAAACTTTAATATAGCTTATTATTATATAAATTTTAAGATTTTTTTTTAATTTAAAATTTAAATTAAAAATTTGTGTATAGTCATGAAACTTTAATATAGCTTATTATTATAGAAATTCTAAAAAATATAAAATTAAGACAACTTCATATTTTTTAAATTAAATATAGATGAAGCACATAACAATATCCATCTCATATAGTTATAGACTAAGACTAGTTAATTAAAGTGATAGTTAATAAAATAAAACAAGTGAAATATAAAGTAGGAGGAATTCCTAAATAATTGTATAATGAAATACACTTTACTAAGTAATTGTATGATGCGAGTTAGTTGACTAAGAATATATTATTACCCTATTTGTTGTGAATGGCTTATTTTCTCTACAATGGGGTTTCATTCTATTTAAGTATGCAATATTCTTATGATAATATTACATTGTAAGTTAATAAATGTTGTAATCTTTTCATGTATATTATGAATAATATTTCTATAACTATGATGAGATTTTATTGTAAATTAACAATTATAACATATTGTATAAATTAACTTATTATAATGAATTAGTCTAAATGTGGTAAGTTTTTTTTTTTTTTTCCCATTTATCAAGTTTACCCCTATTATAATTGTAAACTTATACATTTAATATCACTTTCAAATTCATTTGTCTTATAATTTTCAACTTGCATATACTTAGTATATTTTAGATTCAATTTCATTTAACACATAAAAAAATTCACTACAAAGAATGATTATATATCTGAATTAATTACTATGGATGCAATAAAAAAAAATCAAATTCAAAATCCTTTTATATAAACATAAAATTAATTATTACTAAATTTCTAAATAATTAACAAAAATATTATTAAATCTAATTTTATATTCTAATAACAAACTAATTTTTAATATTTGTTTCTCAAAAAATAAATTTGACTAAAAATAGTTAAATATTAAACAATAATTAAGTCATAAAACAACATTCCCATTTAAAAATATTAAATGTGTAATATATATATAGAAATTTTAATAATGCTAGATGGTGAAGAATAATTCAACATTAACAATTCATATAATCAATCTTCTCAAGTGAATTTTTTAGTTTTTTTCCCTGAAAAAAAAAATTAATATTCATAGAATATACGTATTATAGTTCAAAACATCTTTCAACCTTCAACAGGCCCGCTCTATCTCTTGTTTAAAAAAGAGTCATATATTTTCTACTTCCTTACTATCCCTTTCTCTCATTCCTTACATCTCTTATACAAGTGATTCATAAAAAAAAATGAAACAAATGTTGAATATAGTTTAAGTTGTGTCCTGCTTAGATGCGAAATTCCATCACTTCTATTTCTTCTCCATCAAAGTATTCATACAGCTCGAAGGTGCCCGCGGGGAGCTCTTGTGCCTCTGTTGATAGATCATCTTCCTTGACATTTAATCCTCTTATCACATGGTGAAACATCATCCATTTGAAAGAGTGGGAGGGAAATTTTATATCTCTCATAATTGTAGTAAGTCCAACATCTTGGACTTCATTTTTTTGTCTTGCCCATTCTATTACCAGCTTAGAATCTCCCAGAACTTGGAGCTTATTGACTTCCTTTATTTTTTCATTTCCAAGAGAATCCAGAGGGATATAAACTCAACCCTATTGTTGGAACCAATTCCCGGAGCATATCTAATAAAACGGTAATGAGAATGATTTAGATACATAACAACACCAACACTAGATTTTGGAGGATGGCCTTGACCTGTCATGTCAAAGTATCCATGAGGAATGTTATAATCAATTGAAGGGAGAATTGGGTTGTGGATGATTTTTTCCTTTGGATCATTCTTGAATTCTGTTGCCTCGTTCAGGGTTATAAAGGTTGTAATTTCTGGTGAGGGAAGCTTATCCTTGAAAGTTGCATTGTTTTGTTCCCATCATAAATTTGAGACAAAGAAACTTGGGAGACTGGCTTATAACATTACTGATCTATCCATTGTCTATTCTTTGAGTCTCTCTTCCAAGATTTCCTTGTTCCAATCCATCTTGGCATCCAATTTTTACTTAATCATTTGCATGACTTGAGTTGCATATGGAAAAGAGATGAATACGTGAGAAATGGATTATAAGACATTTTTACAAATAGTGCAGTGGTTGGGTCCACTCCAACCCCTTTTTACACAATTGTGCCATGTAAGATTTTTTTTTTTTTTAAGGCCATCCAAAGAGTTATTTTTCATCTTGTGGGGGATTTTAGTTTCCACAACACTCACCATCCTTATTTCATTGTAAAGGTACTTCCTTTTGGATTCCTCGACCAACATAGTGAATAGTCTACCTCTTCTTCCAAAAGGATGTGGTTTTTATAAAGTATGCCAACATAGGATTGTTATTCTTCTGCTAAGGCATACATGAGCCCCAAAGAGGTCTCCTCTCTCCAACCTATTCTACCTCTGGGTTGCGAGTTCCCCACACTAGCTTACTTAAGGATAAAAATGTTATGGTCCCTGAATCTTTGAATCATAGGGGGGGGAGCGAGTTTATAGTTATATCTAGAGCAAATCCACGGGTTTTATCCAAAGAATATACTTCTTCCATTTCCAGCCTTCCACACTTTCCAACCTCCTACTAACACAAACAATTCAACCAACACCTTCCACACCATGTACCCCCTTTAAAGGAATTGGAGTGTAATATGAACCACTCGACGATTGACAAATTTGGGAAATATTTTAAGTTCATGACCCTGAACCAAAGATATTTTCCTTGGGTTACCCTCCATAGGTTGTGTCCTATGAGATCCTTTGCAAAGAGAACACTTTATTTTAGGTCCCAGTTGCCTAACTCTTTAGAAAATGCTATCAATGTCCATTTTTCTAAGTGAATGCCCCCCTTTTCCTTTTGTCCTTCCCATAAATATTGGAAGTTAAGTTTTCAAATTTTAGTGAGAACCCCTTTGGGAATAACTACTACATAATTCTAGAAAATTGGTATGCTTTCCAAGACTTCCTTGAGGAGCACTTGTCTTCCTCCCCTGGAAAGGAGTCGATTAACCCAAATTGAGACCCTTCCTTCAATTTTCCTTATGAGCTAGCCTGAATTGTTTTTTTTTGTATCTTCTTGGATTTAGATGGAAACCAAGGTATTTGAATCCCATATCTAGGGGATTTGTTGGGGAGGGAATAATACCGGAAAAATATGCAACTTTTTCTTCGTTGAAATTATGAAACATGGAACATGACTTTTCCACATTTACACACATTATTGTTGTTGAACAATACAAATTCAAGATCTTTTGAAGAAAAAAGAGATCTTACTGAGTACCTTGGATGTTGTATAAGATGGCATCCATGAACAATAAATGTGATATAGTATCACTGTATGAGACCTGTACCCCTTTCAATATTACATTGCATATTTCTTTCTTAAGAAATATTCTAAGGGCATCTACAATGATCAAGAAGAGAAAGGGAGAGAGTGGAAATCCCATCTATAATCCTCTCGATGCTTTGAAGAAGAGAGAGTGAGATCCATTAACCAAAACTACAAAGAAAGAACTATGTAGGAAACTATTGATCCAATTTATCATTTACAATTTCAATCCCATTTGTAGGAGCACGAGCTGAAGGAGGGTCCAATTTACATGGTCATATACTTTAGATAAGCCTAATTTCAGGATCACCGCTTTTTGCTTCTTGGATTTGAGTGAGTGAATAAACTCTTAGGAAATTTCCACGACATCGTGTATCTGTCTATTCCGCATAAACCCAAATTGTTCCTCGTTGATGATCTCACTTAGAAAGGTTTTTAATATCCTCACTATGACCTTGAAGATGATTTTGTATTTAACATTACAACTCGAAATGGGCCTGAATTATTCAAAAGAAACTCCATTATGAGATTTTGGTATTAAGTAGAGGAAAGTGGAGATAAGGGATCCAAGAACCATTCCATTTTTTTTTATTACATTACTTTTAGTAGAAGGTCATCCTTGATTACTTCATAGAAACCCTTAAAGAGCTCCATCGTAAAACCATCGGGCCCCAGACTTTTTTCTCTTTGCATTGGGAAGAGGGATGATTGTACCTCTTACTTTGAAACCTCTGCTTCCAATGCCTAGTTCATTCCCTTGGAAAAGGCCAGAGGGAATTTCACCACAAGATTTAAAATGTCCCGAATAATACCTTTGTTAGGGGCATTAAAGATTTTTTCAAAGTAAGAGGCCCCCTCTTAGGTATTCTCTTGGAAGGACTGCACCAAGTTTCCTTATACATTTTTGATTTCCTATATTGTGTTTAAGTTCCTTCTGTAGTTGGAAAACTGGTGGAAATATTTGGTATTATTATCCCCTTCTTTTATCCATACATCCATTCTCTTGAGGAAAACATTTTTTCTTATTTTTCCAACCAATAACTTCTGAATGATTCCAATTCCCTAAGATTCTTTAGTTCAGAAGGGGTTAAATGACCGATGTCAATCTGCTTATACAAGCTTGATAGCTTATCTTTTGTGTCTTTGAGTAGTCTGTAATTGCGTTTATTCTAGGATGGCACCCATTTTTTGATTGATTTATTTACTCTAGATACATTAGCGGTGAATTGGAACATTATAGGGTTAGAATCTTGAGAGCATAGTTTCTTCCATTCCACTTTCAGAAGATTTGAAAAATCTTCCTCTTCGAGCCATACTTGGTTTATCTTCATTAGAGGAGGGGCATATTCTCATCCTATACTCAATTGAAGGAGGATAGGGAGATAATTTGAGATTACCCCTTCCGCTACAGAGGACTTATCCAAAAAAAAGTAGCCAAAAAATTCTCTGAGACAAATAACATGTCCATCCTTTTACCTATTTCCTCTTTGCCAGTTACGAAATTCCACCAAGTAGGAGAAACATTTATCGACTCCATATCCACCAAGTTAATATCCTCAATGATATATAGGAATAACCCTCTCAAATGATCCTCCTTTGGATTGTATCCCCATATGCACCTTCAGCAAAATGGAAAAGTTCAGATCGTCTCCCACCACTAAAATGGGATCATTGAAATATCCTGCCAATTTGAAGTCTTCCCAAAAAGGAACCTTGTCAGCATAGGGACCATATATATTGACTACAGAAAAAGCATAATCAAAGTGGATAAGGAATTATGGGAGTTCTCATATTTTGTTCTTTTACATTCAACTTTAAATCTTTAACTATTTTAAGCACCAGACCTATGACTACCTATGTGGGAAATGCTACATATTTAAATATTCTATTGTTACACCCCCATCATATTGAGATGAAAAAGATATAGTATAATCCCTCGTACAACTTCAAAACTTTATCAGAGAGCCAAGATTTAAAAATTTTATCAAGAGAGTCATTTTTCCACGAATTTACCTGACTGATAACATCCTTGATTAAGATCATCACTCTAGATGAGAATGGACAAGAAATGAACAAATGGCTAAGTATTTCTGCCACTTCCATACATAATTTCCAAACACCGGTACCATTCCAACCTCTTTTAATACAATAATCCCATGTGAGCAATTTATTGTTGATAGCGATCCAAGACGTGATCTTGGACATAAGTGGTTCCTTGAGCTCCCAGATTGAATCCCACCACCACTTTTTATCATCTGCTCCATGAATGGCCTCCACATGAGACTTATATCAAAGATTATCCTTGTTGTTATGGACCTAACCTCCCTAACCCCTTACGTAGGTAGAATAATATATTTTCCATGTAATAAAGGCCAACATTAGTTAATAAGGCCTATTTAATAAATCTGAACAAGTCAATGTAAGAAGACATAATAGAAGCGTCTCCTTCTATTAAGATCTTCCTTTAGATTTTTTTTTAGAAGAAAGAATTAGTATAAATAAGATTAGGAGGCATGCAATATCTTTGTCTTCATAATTATTTTAATAGATCTCTGCTCTGCTGGAGGTTTCCATTTCGAAGAGGCAATTGAACATTTCTTTCTTTGAAAAAAGGTATTATTTATGGTATTGGTATTCTCAATATTTTTTTCTTCCATGGATATCTACTGAATATTCGAGTTTTTGCATATTATATTACATATGGTACCTTACAAGTGGTATCATAGCACTTTCCTTGGTAGGAATTGTGGGTAAATGTTTTTCCATGGTAGATACATGTACTGTTGTCATCTTTAAAGAATAAAGATATGTCACTTAGTGGGTAAAATTGCGATGGGGATGACTACACATAGGCGATAGAGACAGTTTCACGGGGTTGCCTAGAAACCAAAGTTTCTCTCTTATTGTAAACCAAACATAATATGTACACGACCATCACTCCCATGTACCTATAGGTATATCAAGAGTCCCCTAGGTCTCCTGAAACCATCCCTAAATCAACCAGTCTACCACCTGAATACCATAGTTCCACTGAGAACAACACTTGGGAAGATACTCTCTAGTACCTGGGTAATCAGGTAGTACGACTAAGGGTACGGTTGAGCCTCCTTAGTTGGTGCATTGAGATATTTGGTCGAGTACTACTATTCAAGCCTGCACATATATCAAAGAGTTATAACCGAGGGAAAACCCTTGTCGATAGGCACCATGTAAACCTTAACATGGGGGAACATACCAGAAAAGGAACATAAAGGATATTTTGGTCGTACAACCTTGCCTCTTTCATTCTAGTTGCAAAATTACTACACATTATTGTCTTTTAGGAATTTGGGCATTTCAACACTACAATATTATTTAGATTAGAGTATAACTCCACAACAGTAAAAGAAATAAATTTGGTCGTACTTGCACCATTATTTGAGACCTATCCCATTGGATTCCTCTCTTCCCCTTGATCACAGTGGTAGCTATCATTTTTAAGACGTTTTTTTCTATTGGACCTGACGCCTTATCGACAGCCTTATTTGGCACCTATCCCATTGTCCTCCTCTCTATGCATTGATGGTTGTGGTACCATTCCCAAGAAAACCCTTTCATGTGTGGACCCACCCACCCCCTTTCCCCTCCCAATGGCCCACACCCACATCCAAGACTAGTAACAACGCCTCACTTCCCTAAACAAAGTTGATGAGAAAACCAAGACTGATATATCTGCCCTTACTTCCAATATTTCTAGCATAAATTCTTGGCTTGGCCCACTAGAATCAATTCCCGCATCAGTAACCCACTTGAAAACCATTTTTTAGCAATTCCAAGAAGTAGTGAACAACTTGACCACATTGTTTAAGAAATCCCAAGATCCCTTCTCTTTTGCACCACCTTATAACCCACAAGGCACTGAATCCTCCCATTCCACATCCTTTCCCTCCAACCACTTTCAATGTGACCTTCATCTTCCTATAGTGGAGGTTTTTAATACATAAACAAAGCC
>ML823001.1:47052-66929 GCA_009831015.1 Picea engelmannii
CTATTAGTTCTTGATTAATGAGTACTCAATACTACAAAAAAATTAAAATACAATTTCCATGGACATTTGTTATATCAATCCAAAAGATAGGGATTACATTTTATAACTACCTCTCACATAGAGATGTGTAACATTTATTGAGGATGACCTTCAGGGAGAAAAATGTTTGAATTAAATTCATTTATGATTAGATGATATAGTTATATCCTATGGGGTTGACCTAAAGCCTCTCTTTCGTTCAAGTACACTACAATGAAAATGAAGCCTATGTGGATAACTTGAAACACTATAATGTACTTTTAAATAAAGCCTTGTTGGTCCCATTCTTGAGCCTAATGACCAATTACCACTAATTACAAAAAAACACTCATGAGGTAGGTAGTTCAAATAATTTGTTGGTATGTTTACATTCTTTCACCATCACTTATATATTTGGAGCCCAAATTTTGAATTAATATTTATTTTCCAAATATCAATGTTCCGATCTAGAAATATATCCATCAAGGAATTAGTGCTCTCTTGTGAAATTTAATCAACCATTTTGACAAAAATCTTGCATGACTTAGTTCATGTTCTTGAGAGTGTATTGTTCACTTAGCATATGTTATAATATAGAAATTTATGATGTTTTCCTATAAATTTGATTTGAGTAGTATTAACTTATGTTACATGCCACATTATGTGACTTAATAGCTTTCTCATATACCAATTTTTTTTAAATGAAGGTTTTACCTACTTTCACAAGTCATTTAATTAGTCTATGTTATTTCCTTTTCTCTAGACACATGTTGATGTTCAATATATGCCATATGATAACCCACATTATGTTATTGAAAAAATGATTAAATATCGTGTTTGTGAGTTTCTTTGTCCAAACATGGTAAAAAACATCACTCATAATGTTAATCTTGTGTTCAATGGAACAACTAAGAAAGTTATGTAAACAAATATTTTGCAAAATCACACATGTGTCGTCCATCCCTACAGGCATGTCTTATAAGTGTTTGTGATATCAAGCCAAGACCATCCAAGTCCACAGTGCTTCCTTTACATGATAAGTTGCGAAAATACAATTGATTGTGTTTGTCAGACATTTTTTGCAGTCATAGTCTCATCAATAGATATCTCGTTCACTAGACCAAATTGTAAATCATTCGAGACAACGAGTCTATAGTTGTAACTAAAGAAAATTGTGTCGCTCCATTTGCAACTTTATCTAACAATTAGTTTAAGTGTTTCTCAACAACCACGTCAAAGCTATCGAGGTTGGAGCATTGGCCTGCTCCAATGCAAGGCAGACATGACAGTCGACCAAGGTTATTGATGTTCACAATTCATGACAACTACCCTTCCACAAGATTATGGGAATGATGTTAGTGCTAGTGGTAGTATCTCTCCTTTCGAGTGCTTATTATGTTATGAAAACTATAGTTTCTTTAGACAACTGGACTTGGACGTAGGGTGTACTTACCTTGAGGGAAATATCTTCAAACCTGATGGCTTTGACCAAGCTATTGAGACACACTTCCACCAATTGTTAGATAAAGTTGCAAATGAAATGACATGATCTTTTTTCAGTACAACTATAGACTCGTTGTCTTAAACGATTTATCATTTGGTCTAGTGCTAGAGAGATCTATCTCCTCAAGATTGCAAAACATGTCTTGAAACATCAATCGATTCTATTTGCATGGATTATCATGGAAAGGAAGGAGTTCAACTTTGGGACTAGAGATACTCGTTATGAAATATCACTTTTCTATGAATCAATTGTTCTTTCACCTACCCCCTATAGAAACACCACTAATTAGTAGTAGAGATTCAAACAAAACACTCATTGCGAAAACACCATCGATTAGTAGTAGAAACAAGTCTTCAAACAAAACACCCATAATTTTAGGTGTTGTGAGTGGGCTTGATTCTTCTCCTCATCATATGCATGTTCACAACTAGGGGAACTTGGAAGACTGAAGTATGCCCTATTTCGAAGGGGATACAAAGGTAATGTACTTGATGATATGAGTTGGTTTTATTTTTAACGGTAACATGTCGATCTTCAATATATGACATATGATGACCCACATTATGCTATTGAAAATTTGATTAAATATAGTTCTTGCAAGTTTCTTTGTCCAAAACATGGTAAAAAATATTAGTCACAATGTTAATCTCTATGGGACAACTCAAAAAGATATGTAAACAAATATTGTGCAGAAGCACGCATGTGTCATCCATCCCTACGGGCATGTAATATAAGTGTTTGTGTGTTTATTATATTGGTAGTGACTCATTTTCATAGATTATTATGCTTCTTTGCAGTCCCTTTATTCATGGTTTGACTTTATAATAATTTCCCCTTGGGTCTTGCTTCATTGCATCCTGCCTACAACATGATCATTATAGTTTTTCCTCACAATAATACATATATTAGTGATGAGATCAAGTGATTTACATTAAGCGTCTCAAACATAGTGCTCTCACACCAATCACCATGGGTTATCTACAAAAATGTGTTTTCCAGCTAACTTGCTTTAGCCTCTACATATATTTTGTACTGGGAAAATAAAATATTTACTTTATGTTCTGTCTGCCCTAGAAGAAATGGTCTCTACATTTTACAATCAATTTGGGAAAAGAGATTTGTCATTTCTCACCATTCAAAAGTGATCAACAAACAAACAATACGATTAAAAGAAAAGTCACCACTGGGCATGGCATAAAGCTTAGAAACTTTCCAATAGAAGGGAAAAAGTGTCAATTTTTAAAAACAAAAAAAAGCTATTCTAGGAGTAATGTCAAGGTGGTAAAGCCATGAACAATAGAAGCATGATAATACCAAGTAGGAAAACCGAATAGGAAATCTCTCTTTCAAATAAAATAACATCATGTATGTCATGTCGTATAACAAGTCTGTGAACATATATCCCTCTCAGCTCATTAAAGATGTAAAATGGCTTGTTATCGCGCAATTTGTACTTGTCCAAAGCCCAAGGAAAGTGAGACAAGATTGGCATAACAAGGGGGTGACCTATCACTGTCACCTTAATAGGAAACCCCTTATTTTTTAAGAGTAGGAGAGATACTACCCCAAGGGAAACGTACCTAGTGACATAAAGGGATGGTGAGCTAAAGCAAGGATGAAAGTGCCCCTCTCTTACTGGTCACTCAAGTTAGAAATGTCACAGGGTTTATGTCCTTAAGAGATAAATCAAAATGCAAAAATAAGGTGTACCTGCCCTTAACAAGACAACAATTGAAAAAATATGGGAGTTATAAGTACAAAGATGATATTAGAGCTTCAAAAGACAATAAACCAATTAAATATATGCTAGCTGATATAAAATTGCAGCAAAATGAAAGTGTACAACAACAATATATATTTTGTAACAGCTATAGGAAAAGTGTCTTAAAAATGCTTGAAAAGACAATGAAAAGATAGCATTTATTACTTAGAATGATATTGATTTGTCACAAGCACTTTCTGAGGTGATTAGCTAGAGAATAATATGAATTATGCAGAAAATTTGTTGCTTTTAGATGGTTGTAAAAAATGTTTATAACAACAAGAATTAATGCTCAGAATTGCAAGAAGATATCATGGAAACTTAACATTTATCAAGTAGATTATTTAATGGTTATCACAAGCAATTTATGAGTATGATATGTCAATTTTAGTTGAGTGTATGCAACAAACTACAAGGTTAGTATGGCTGTAGCAAATGTTTTGTAACAACATCAACACAAATAGTTAGTTTAGCTAATCTAGGGTTAGTATTAGTTAGTGGAAGCTTGAAAGAAGAGAGTATGAGAGTTGTTTGGTCACAATCCTTCACAAGAGAAAGTAGACAAGTGCCCTTTGGGCTATGGAATCTTTGATAGCAACAAATAACTTGAAGAATTTAATGATTATACTTGTCTAAAGATAAATGAGGTGAAACATTGAAGAATAGCACCTTAAGTCTTCAAGGGTCCAAGGCCTCAAGGATAAATTCAGTTAGAGAGTAGGCTTTTCTAGGCTCTAGCGAATTTCTCCTTCCTTAGACTATTGAAATATATTTTATGCAACACGCCTATAGAAAAGGATTTCTAAATTGATAGCACGGCTCTATAAGCCTTAATCTAGACAAAATGTTCTTAACAATAAGTGGCAAGATCAAGAAGAAAGAAATACCTTATGTTCTTTCTCTTGGGGTTTATTAGCAAGCAATTTCATAATCTTCAATATAAACAAGTAAAATTGACCACAAACATTTAATGCATAAACAAATTTGCGACATTCACTTGCTTCACTAAGAATAATCGAGCATGAAAAAACCTAGTTTGCAGAGATTACCATCAAAATAGCCAAGAAACATCATAAGCAAGCTCCTCCAAGCCTAGCGCATGAGCAAAAGGCACCATAAACTCCAAAATAGCACAAATCTCAGCCAAAATATGCCACTAGGGTGAAAATTCCAGTCCTCCCTCTTGTGAGGGGAGAGTTCTATTCAAAATAAATGTCACTTTTGTGTATTTATACCAAAATCTATCCTAAAATTAACTTTAGTTCAAAACTAGAGGGCTGACCTGATCAATTTTCCCTAAATTTACAAAATAAATAAATTCACAGAAAACATCCCTAAAGAAGGTAATGTCATCCCTTCTAGGGTGACGTTAGGTCCCCTCAAGGAGATGTTAGGTTGCAAGAACATGGTGCTAGGCCTCCAAAGGCCTCAATCTCTTTCCACACATGCCACCATCATCTTCAAGGAACCATGTCATCCTAGACTAGAAGGATGACATCTCAGCCTCCAAAGGCTAGCGTCCTGGTGCATGGAGGGAGAAATCCCTCCCCCTAGGCCTAATAGAGTGCCTCCAAAGGAAACGACTTCTTCCTTCAACATGCAAGTGGGTCATCACTTTCATTCCCCAATCGTGGGGTCTCAACATCCATCCCTGGGCTTTGATCTCTCATGAAGATCCGAATTGATCATCTCCTCATGAATACATGTCCACCCGGCAAAGTCCTGTAAAGACAACAAGTACGCCCTCCGGGTTCCATGAGTCACAAGTATCATAGCAAGTAAATCAAATTTAATAATAAAATCACCAAACATGTGCATCAAACCCCCCCTAAACCAAACAAATTCTCAAGGGCATTAAACAACTTGCCAAATTTAGGTTTGGGAAGGGTCTCAAGATCCCATATTGGGTCAATAACTCCTAGGTCTAGGGTGTTTTCTAGGTGGAGCCTATCCTAGTCATGTCTGTATGTGAGATGGTGTGGGGTAAGCTTCTAGGCATCTGTTTCATGACATACAAGGGTTTGTATTGTCTTACCTATGGGCACCTTTGTGGAGGGTGAGCTGCATTTTTTTTGCGATGCAATTTTTTTCAAGCCCATTTGTTTGTCATTCTTCTTAGTTTTTTCTTTCATTTTTCAAGGAATTAGTTGGAGGCCATTGTCCTGGCTTGGTGTCCAGATACGCCAGTGTCATTCACAAATACCTTGCGGAAATGAGAAGGTTGGCTCATGATGAGACCCCCTTTCTCTCGGTTATGCAACTGAGAGCCACTAACCGGGCTTGGTGACCAGATGATGGTAATGTCATACTGCTAAATACCTATGATCATTATAGGTCTGATCATGATGAAACCTCCTATCCCCCAACTAACACATTGAGTATTCATTATCAATAATTGTGTAGGTCCCCCATTTCTTATAGAGAAGCATTTCATTGCTTTCTCGGGGATCCCTGGGCGAAGCATCTCAAATGTTTTATGATTGTCTTTTATCTTTTTCTAAATACTTTAACCCTTTGGGCCTTTAGCCTCTTCTTTCCATGAGGTAAGGTACAATCCCTTTTGGATCAATACACCCAAACATCCTAAAAGGATGGGGAGATGGAGGGAAAGAAGTAGGGAAAGTGATAAGTATGGTAGGGAATGAAAGATGACTTTTCAAGGAACCACCCAGTAACAACCTATTCCCGGGGGCAACCAACTTACTAGGACACAATGAAACCCCCTCATGTTTAAATAAGGAAAAGAGCATAAATTCCAAGCAAATGTTCTAAAATAAACAAATATCCTTTGCAACATGTTCAAATGATTTAAATATCTGAGTGATACATACCATGATACCTGTACTCATTACCTCATGGAGAAAGACCCATTCCCTTGTGGGAACCAGGCTGATGTGGTGGATGTTGTTGTTGGTGATGTGTAGGATGTACCAAGAAAAAAAAGGGCCCCTATAGGGCTATGCTATGTCCATATGGCTCTCAACACTCCATGTGTACAACCTGTGGGCCTGGAGACATGATCTCCTTAATTACCCCCAGGTTGGGGGTAACATGGATCACTGTAACCATGAGAATATATATATATATATATATATATATATATATATATATAACATTTAAATAGCAACACATGGACATCAATGTGACCTTGTGTATTATTAAAATAAAAAATCACTTTCCTATTGCTTCATAATTCAATAGTTAAAATATCAAAGACTATAGGTGAAAACCTAGTTCAAGTACTTTGAGATTTTCCCATTATTGAAATAATGATAATATAAACTCTTAAAAATTTTGTGGATTTTGAGTGCCCAATTAAGTAGAGACAAAATCTTAACCTATCCATGTTGGAAGAGAAGGCCTTGTTATCCCCTAGCCTAGGGATAACTAAGGAGATTGTGTCTCGAGGCTATTGGCACAGGGGCAGACCCGGGGTTCAACGCTTAAACAACGCACCAACAAAACCCTAACTACCGACTCTTTCGGCAACACCTGCGAAGCAAATGAAGTCTCATCCGAGGTAGAGGCAGGGGTGGTTGCAGGACTCAAGTGTCTACAACCTAGTTGGGACACCGATCTGTGATCACAGTACTTAACAGAGCACTTAGCAGTTAACATTCATTAGTATTGAACCTTTATTCACATCACAAGAAGGAAACTTAATTACAGAGCAGCGCAGTATTCAACAAAATCTAACACATCCAAGCACTTAGCACATAGAAATAGATCAGATCTAGCATTCATTCATATCACTAAGCACTAAAATACTATATCAAAAGCATCTAACATACATAAAGATCACAGCACTAAGCATAAACCACATCAATCACACAAAACAACCATAATACAGGATATACGTGGCTCACCCCTAGCGTGGGGCTACATCCACCAACTCTTCATATTATTTATTATCTTCCTTCAATCTTCAAACATGCATAGAGCCTCAAAACCATCTCCGCATAGGACATGAAATATACGCTCACCTCACCAGATCCTCCTTCCCCGAGCTTGGTACATCAGAGAGCCTTCCTACAATCACTTGCACTCAGCTCTGCAAGTTCTCAACACACAGTATGCATAGAGCTAACCCGATCACATAGATCCAACTATTTACATTACTTGCACTTAGCACAACATCACACTACCGCATAACCGCCCTTACTTACATCGCCTGGATTTATATTTATACATTATAAAAGGCCTAAACATGGGTAATACCCATGGGCCAACATCCCATACCCGTTACATAAACCCTAAACCCAAAAAGTCCATAAAAGGTGGCGAGATCCCGCGATCTCTACTTCGCGTGGCGCTCCATCTTCGACCAGCCTGTCGAAGTCCCAAAAGTGGCCAAACATGACCAAGGTTCTCCAAAACTTGGTCAATGGCCAACATGCCCCCAACACTCACCTGTGACTCGTCCTGAGTCACTCTGATATGGGTAGCTCTACCTCGAAAGTCTCGAGCTTGGCTCAAGCTGCCTCGACCTGCTGCTTCGCCAGAGCCTCCTGCTCGGCGAACTCCTAAATAAATTTCTCAGTCACAAGTTCTACCAAGCGTTGCTCCACCGAAGTGACTACTTGTTCTAGTTGTGCACCTTGTCCCTCAATTTCCTCAAAAAGTGTGCAGGCTTCGTCCTGCAATGGATGGAGCCTCTGGGTTACTTCCATGACTTTACTCTGGATGGCATGGACCCATTGTTGAACCGTGCACTGTTCCTGAGACCTTTTCATCCTCTCAACTGCTGACAGTGGCTTCAGTTGTTCTTGCATTGTTTTTGCTTGTTGTTTCTCTTCCTGGAGCTGTGACTCCAACGTTCTTAGTTCTGGGTCCTTTGTAAGGCACTCATAGGTCTGCGCACTTTGACTGGTAAGTTGTTTGCATTCTAAGGCCAATGCCTTGATTCTCTCAATTGCGCTCTGGGAAGTTTATTCTCTCTGATCTCGCACTTCTTGCGGAGTGCTTGGCACTTCTTTCAACTCCAGTTCCACAATTCTTGCTTGAAGCTGTTGAATGGCTTCAACAAGCTTCCCCACCTGGCTTTCAGCTTTTTCTTCTTCCATCTCTACTAGGCTCGTCACAGAGCGAAGTGATCTAGTGACTGTTTCTTTAACTCCCATCTGCTCCGCGAGCAACTGTTCTGTTTCCTTCTAGATCTACGCTCTATCCTCTACAAACTTCTCCTGGAGATCATCTTTTTCTTGTTGCACAACTCGTCGTTTCTCTATGGCTTCCTCATTTTCTTGTTTCAAAGCCTTTGTAACCTGTTATTTTTCCTCCTGGACATGACGAAGGCGAGCCTCTGTCGCATCTGCTATTTTGCGTAGTTGGGGCAGGCTCATCTCCCAACTTTATTCCTTCTGATGCCGATGGCGTAGTAGACACTGCGTGGCTCGAATAGAGAGCCCGTTGTACTCATTTGGGTTCTGCTTCGATCCTGTCAAACATTGTCTCTTGTTTGGCTTCGCTTCGCTACAAAATGTCCTCCGAGGTATCTAATACATCGGCAATGATAATGTCAATGTCACCCACCGTTATCACAGTCTGTGATGGAAGTCTATTGGCTTTTGATTTCTTCTACGATGAAGGTTTCTTTGGAAAAACCTTTCTTTTCTTAGATGTCTATGTCTCTGTCAAAGGATCTTTAGGTGGTGTTACTTCACCCTATTCTTGTTTTTCTTCTTCCCCTTCGTCGTCTTCTTTGTCTACTTCGTCACCTCCTCCTCCTTCAGGTGAATCTGGTGTAGTCTCCTTTGAGGCATTGTTTCTGTTCTTGCACCTCTTCCTTATTTTTCTTTTTTTTGTTGTCGGGTGCACCGTATTCTTTGCGGGTGACTACAAGACTTCCGATGAGGTCGGGGTCAGAGAGTTATGTCTGTTCAACTGGTATGAGAAACTCTGCAGGCCATTCTTTAGTTATTTCCTCCATATCTTCCTCCATGAGTTTATAATAAAACCGGAGCTCTTCTTTGTGTTCGTCTCCGTGCGCAGTGATATAGATGAAGTGTTTGTCTGCGCGGAACTTCCCTATTGGCCTGAACCGATGAAGTGTATTCGACGTCATGCAAGGGAAGGATTCAATGGCCCTCTTCAGTTTCAGATAATAGGTGTGGAATACCGCATTTGACTTCCATTGCTTCGCCATGTCGCTTGAATACCACAACATAGTGAACTTCGCAGCTAGTGGTTCAGACGGCTCAATTTCAGGGAAGGTCACTCCTTCCGACATCTCCCAAGAAATGAAGGCAATGAGAATCAGCAGCCAACTGAAATGAAACTCATAGCCTTGATCCTTAGCTTCGTGACAGTATTGTTCTAACTGGTTGATGAGGTAGCTCGCCCAGTTCATTTGCAGTCCCTCAACGCATTTTCCTGCGAGATCGACGACAAACCCTGTGACCTGCGTTGGCCTATTCTTCCTGACGAGCTTACCAGCGATCAAATGGCAAGCTAGGTTCACTGCGCCATTATGGATGGAGGCTACCTTGTAGCCCCACTTCCCCTTCTCCACATCGCCATAGGTATCTTTGATTCGCTGCGACATGGCGCGATCTGCAGCCTTCCCTAGGTAAAATTCCTATGGGTCTGGTCCTTGCATGCTTAACCCGATGATCTGATGCATCAACGATGGATCTACTGTGATGCGCCTATCCAACCATAGGTAACCACCATGGAAGCATGACAGCATGAGCCTAACGCATGCGTTAACCTCCTGATGTTTGTCGAAGTGTGGTATCTTCATCACATTGAGGATCATGAACCTCGCGATGTCCATGGTCCATGGCTGGTGGATTATCTTTGACTTCTTCCATGTTATCTTGGTCAAATACTTGTGTGGTGCGAGCATGCCATAGTTTTTGTGGTCTCCCAAATTGAAGTTGCTGATCTTCAGCGTTAGAATCTGTCCTAACTGCAGTTTGACTGCGCGTATCCCCTTCGGGAGGTACGCAGTGATCAATGTGTAGTCGAAGTCCCTCGGGATGTTGTTACGACTAACCACGCTAGCCAGAAGCAGGATATAGTCGAGCAGGATTGATGGGATGAGCTTCGCATTCGCCAAGTCATCATGATGCTTGGTTCGTTTCTCTATCGCAATTTGGGATGGCCTAGATCGACGTCCTGTCGATGGGGATGCTTGCACTCCTTTTGTTAATGAAGCTTGTGCTCCTGCGGACATGACCTTCTCAGCCATGAGGTCTATGAGGATCTCTTCAACAGATTTCTCTACTGCGTTGAAGTCACCCAACATACACGCTCAAGATCATATATCTCAGGTCGGTGAACAAACACTCAATGTAGCAGAACGTGTGGCAAGGTCTCAATAAGCACAACGCGGTGGTAGTCAGTTCTCTGTGGGCTCGGATAATCACAATTTGCAAAAGTGTTCTCGATGAGAAATTCGACGAGTTAAATAGCTAACACCGTAACAGATTCCTCAACGAGCAGGAATGCCTTAATCAATGTGATTCCATCCGTTATGGCGTGGTCCTAACGGTCCAATGGCGATGACTCCGACAATAATTGCATTTCTAGCCATTTTGGAGTATTGTTCTAATGGTCGGGACGCCTCCAACAGTCATATTGCTCCGTCGTGGAGAAGTGTCAATCTGTGTTGTTCTAATATTCCGACGAGGTTCAAGTTCTACAAACCTTCTTTCTGCGAAGTCCTCTCTGGAACTTCCTGCAGTTTTTCTAACTTAGCTTTCTTCTTACTGAGCCTTCTTGCTTTCTTCCCTGTGATCTGCATCTCTGGGTTCCTGTTTCCATTCTTATTCTTATCTGTACTTAACATAATAACTTCACGTTGTTGATGGTCTTTCATAGGGTTCGAGGGTAATACTTCTTCTTTTTCTGGAGTAGGTGCTCTACTCTCTTGCATGGATAGGTTTTTTAAGTCTTCTTGCGTTCTTTCAACTTTGACAGCTAGGTCTCTGGTCCTTAGTGGCTTCGACTTGTCCTCATGTTCTTCTATTAAGCGCACTATTCTCCTAGCCATGAAATCCCTTAATTCTTTCTTTTTATGTTCTAGAGCTTCCTATTCTTCTTTCTTGTGGATCTGATCTCCTTCAATCCAAGTTTTTCCTAGCAAAAGTGCAAAGATGATGTTGTTCTCAACAAACTTGATGACCTCGAATTATTCTTCTGTCGATATTCCATGAGCACTCATAGGTACATGGGCAAGTCTTCCACATAGGGTTATCAACTTTCCTTTAAACAATCCTATTCCTCCCAATGAAGGAACCATAGCAGGTTTTCCTAAGATTTCTCAAGTACTTTCTGTCATAATGTTCACCTGTGTTTCTGCATCCAATATGCAGTCTATGTCAAAGTCTCATATTCTTGTTTCTATGCACTCTTTTTCTTTTAAGATTTCTGATAAACTGGTGTCTCTGTGATCATTCAATTTTTCTTTCATCTGCAATAATATAGCCTCTGAGTCTTTCTGGTTCTTTAGCATATTCTTAGTCTCTTGACCTTCCTCTTGTCTCATGTTCATCTTCTCAACTTTAGCAATCATTCTAGGGAAATCCAAAACTTCATGTCCAATAGTTTTACAACAAAGGTAAATAGGACCTCTACCAGGGCATTCCTTAGCAAGATGTCCTGGTCTTCTGCAGCTATAACAAAGAGTTAATCATCTATTTATTTTAAACGATCCCCAACCTTTCATGTACTGCGCACTGGGATCACAATGATGAACCTGCAAAAAATTCTTTCTAGGATCCTGCATCCACTCGTTAGTCCAATAATTATTTCTATGCATGGGAATAACATATCTTCCACTATTTCTATCAGATCTATTCATATCATATCATCTTTCTTCTGGTTGTGCCCTAGTTTTTAGGCTAGGACAAAATCTGTCAAACATACCTAGATCCATTCTTTAGAAACAAAAATTTCCACTTATCTTACCTTTATCATAGCACAAAGCTTTAATATCTTACCTCTTTTCTTCAGATCAGACTTCTCTTCTTAGCACAGAGCTTCATAGGTCAAGTAGAATATTGCACACTAGAGCAACAGATCTGTTCATAGATCTTTCTTTTCTTTTGTTCCCAGCAATCACAGTTTTAAGGTCCTGGCAACATTACCATTTGTTGGCACAGGGGCAGACCCGGGGTTCAACGCTTCAACAACACACCAACAAAACCCTAAATACCGGCCCTTTCAGCAACCCCTACGAAGCAGATGAAGTCTCACCCGAGGTAGAGGCAGGGGTGGTTGCAGAACTCAAGTGTCTACAACATAGCTGGAACACTGATCTGTGATCACGGTACTTAGTAGAGCACTTAGCAGTTAACATTCATTAGTATTGAACCCTTATTCACATCGCAGGAAGGAACACTAATTACATAGCAACGCAGTATTCAACAAGATCTAACACATCCAAGCACTTAGCACATAGAAATAAATCAGATCTAGCATTCATTCATATCACTAAGCACTAAACTACTATATCAGAAGCATCTAACATACATAAAGATCACAACACTAAGCATAAACCACATCAATCACACAAAACAACCATAATACAAGATATACGTGGTTCACTCCCGCGTGGGGCTACGTCCACCAACTCTTCATCTTCTTTATTATCTTCCTTCAATCTTCTTACATGCACAGAACCTCAAAACCAGCTCTGCATAGGACAGGAGATCTGCGCGCACCTCGCCAGATCCTCCTTCCCCGAGCTTGGTACAACACAGAGCCTTCCTACAATCACTTGCATTCAGCTCTGCAAGTTCTCAACACACAGTATGCATAGAGCTAACCCGATAACATAGATCCAACTATTTACATTATGTGCACTTAGCACAGCATCACACTACCGCATAACCGCCCTTACTTACATCGCCTAGCTTTCTATTTATACATTATAAAAGGCCTAAACATGGGTAAGACCCATGGGCCATCATCCCATACCCGTTACATAAACCCTAAACCCAAAAAGTCCGCAAAAGATGGTGAGATCCCACGATCTCCGCTTTTCCTGGCGCTGCGTCTTCGACCAGTCTGTCGAAGTCACAAAAGTGGTCAAACATGACCAAGGTTCTCCAAAACTTGGTCAAGGGCCAACAGAGGCCCACAAGTTCTAGACATGGATTTACAAGCGTTGGACGACCTAAGAATAGCCCCAGAGGGCCCCTCTTTTCTTCAAGTACAGTCCACATATTTCCAACAGCAACGTCCATCACACCAGTCTGGTCCTGAAGTGGCAGTGAGTCTTGCTCCACGAGGTAATGAGACTAGGTATCATGGTATCTATCACTCTGATTTTTGAAGCACTTGAACATGTTGTATTGAATCCTTCTTCATTTCATGACATTTTCTTGGAAATTATGCTATTTTCCTTGTTTAAACCTGGGAGGGTGACATAGTGCCCTAGTAAGTTGATTTCCCTTTAGGATGGGTTGCTACTAGGTGGATATTTGAAGAGTCATCTTTTGTTCCCTCCATACTTACCACTTTCCATCTTTGTTCCTTACATCTCCCCCTTTTTTGGGCATCGGGATTGGCTACACTAGGAAGGGTTGTACCTTACCTCGTGGGAAGAAGGGGCTAAAGGCCTATAGGGTAAAAGTAGCTGGAAAGAGTTAAAATCCAATTTTGAAACCTTCGATATGCTTTGCCCAGGGATCCCCGAGAAAGCAATGAAAAGTTTCTTAGTAAGAAAAGGGGATCCACAAGATAACATGAACACTCAAGGTATTAGTTGATGGATAGGAGGTCTCATCATGAGCCAACCTATTATGGCCATTGACATGTAGCGGTATGGCATTATCACCCATCTGGTCACCAAGCTAGGGTAATGGCTCTTGGTTGCGTATCCAAGAGAAAGGAGGTCTCATTACGAGCCATCCTTCTCATTTTCGTGAACTGTTTTGTGGATGACATTGTCACCTCTGGTCACCAAGCCAGGGCAGTGGCCCTCAACTATTATGTTGTAGCACAAGTGAAAAATATCAAAAGAAAGAAAGCTAATAATAAATGGCAATGAATGGGATAGAAAACAATTGCATCCATGAAAAGGTGCAACTCACCCTCCACAAAGGCACCCACAAGTAACACTATACATTTCTTTGTTATCACATGCACCCCATGCCCAAATATTTATCCCATGCCACCTCATACACTTGCATGATTTGGATCATAATCCATTTGGGAATCACCCCAAACTTAAGGGGGATTAGACCAATATGACACCATGAGACCCTCTCAAAACCTAAAATTGTCAAGTTGCATAACGTCTTTGAGCATTTGTTTGGGGTCAAGGGGGGTTTGATGCACATGTTCAGATGATTTAATTATTAGATGTTATTTACATACTATGATCCTTGTGACTTAATAACCCCTGTAGGGCGTACTTGTTGCCTCTGTAGGAATTTTCCTGGTAAACAGAAATTCATGAGGAAATGATCAGTTCGGACCTTCATGAGGGCCTAAAGCCCATCAATGGACATTGAAGCCCCAAGCCTGGGGCATGACAGGGGTGACTGATTTGCACATTGAAGAAGGAATTTGTTGCCTTGGAGGCACTTTGGCAGAATCTATATGGACGAGCCCTACCTTCACTCACCTGGACGATGGACTTGGGAGGCTTATAGACCATCCACCTAGCCCAAGACGTCATCTTGAAGGGTCTAGGGTTTTCTGTAGTGGTGTTTTGGTGAAGGAGGAAATTTTGCACAACGCTTGGCAGTTGATGGTGTGAAAAGGCCCTGGGAGGCCCAACGTTCCACCAATTGAGGCCAAACATCCATCTTGAAGGCTCAATGTCACCCTAGGAAGGGCATGATGTCACCCTTTTAGGGTTTTATCTTGCAATTTTATGTAAATTTAATTTTTGTAACAATTATTCAAAGACGACCCTGATTTTTTGACCTAAAGTAATTAAAGGTCAAATTTTGGTATAAATAAACATAAAGTACATTCATTTTTCATCATAACTTGTCATTGGACAAGGAGAGTTCTTAAATTTCTCCCTAGTTGGGTGTACTTGGCTGAAATAGTGAGGCACTACTGTTCTTGGAGGCTTGCTTTAGCACTTGGATCCATTTTTTGAAGTTTTATGGTGATCTTGCATGGTATATTCATGATTATTCTTGGTGCAAGTAAATAAAATCTGCATTTTTTCATCTATTGAATGGTTAATGGTATGGTTTTATTTGCTCATACAAGATTACAAAATTGCATGGTGTATTTAATGCTTGAAGTAAGAAACTTAAAGTGCTAACTTTCTTGGCTTTTATTTTCCTAGCTTCATAAATTGATCTAGTAATTGGTGAAACCCTAGGGCCCTAAAGTGCTAGCTCCCTTGAGGTTTTTACTTAGTTATTTTTCTCAAGATACTTCTCATCCACAAACTCTTCAAGAGGAAGTAGGTGATAGGGCTTAGAAGGTCAAATTCCGATGACGTGTTCGACGCAATTGCCACTTTATATTGTCGAGAGAACGACAAACATCGGACCCCCTCAAACGTCGTTTCACATGACGTCTCTTTTCTGACGACATAGATTTCGTCTTTATTGCGACGTCTTGGACGTGGAAAGAGCGACGTCTTTGACGTGGCAAGAGCGACGTCTTGAACGTGGCAAGACCGACGTCTTGGACGTGGCAAGAGAGGTGTCTTGGACGTGGCAAGAGCGACGTTAAGAGGGATTAACTCTGACATGGTTGCTATGGGAGCGACACTCTTGGAGGTGGCAAGACCGACATCTTGGACGTGGCAATAGAGACGTTAAGAAGTAATCTCTGACGTGGTTGCTATGGGAGCGACACTCCAAGACGTCACAATAGCGACTATGTTGTAGGTATTTAAAAAGAAAAACACAATATCAATATTGAGTTCTCTTGGGTAACCTTGAGTGGGCCATACAAAAATCTCCTACAAGGAACCTTAAAAACTACTAATGATAACAAATATGAAAGTGCAAATTCTTCATTATCATATTAGCATATACATCTCAGGAAATTCAAGTTCTCTAGGAATATCAAATTCTTAACAAAATGATTACAAATTGACTAACTTCTGAGAGCTAGCCCCTAATTTCTACTTATACTAAGAGGGTACATCAGTAAGCCCTTCAATCACTCCTTGATTGAAGGGCTTGTATCCCCCAAGATCCCTATAATCAGGGTCCCTAGTTCTAGGGATCAAATCATTTGAGATATTGCCTCTCTTGAGTTAGGAATTTGAATGGGTTAGGATAGATATGATGTATTGAAGCTTTGATATCTTATGAAAGAGGATAAGGGGACACAATCCCCCTTTTCCATCATGACATGTTGGAGTAGGATTCCTTTGGAGATTCAACCTACTTGGAGCATGGGATAGTAGGCATGCAAATATCCATAGCATCTTAAATTCAAGAGCTAAAATTAGATGAAACACATATACTTTATCAATCAACACATTCCATTCATCACTTAATTACACAAAACCATATTCTTTATTAACCATGGTAAAAAATAGGCTTCATTAGGCAGAAAAGAATAGTGTGATCCAAATTTATTTGTATATTGATATCTTGATCTGGAAGATTGTAATAGTCATCACTATTTTCATGCCTATCTTAATAGTATGTCTGTTATACTTTTCACATTATTTTCAAGTCAGATCCAATCTTTTTTTGCTAGACACCATTGAAAATGCATATTAATGAACTTGGTTAAGAAGTTGAAGAGTTTAATGTAGTAATGATATGGAGGTCTGCAACAATCACCAAGGTTCAAAATACTTGAATATTCAATGGACCTAGTTTTTCCAAGCATGCAATTGAAGAAACTTTTTCCTCATTCTATACTAGAGGAAAAGTATAATGCGAAAGATTCTTTCAAAGGGCAGCAAGGCACACCCATACTGTAATTATTTCCCAGATTGTTATTAATAGATTCCTCAAAAACAAATGTTGGAAAGTCAAAAGGAAGTCGATTTGGATTAATTGTTTCAAATTTTGTGAAGAGGGATGACTTGTTCCAAACAAAAGGCCATGGCTGGCCTATCTCTAATAAATTTTGGGGATGACTCAACTTATTGTTTGATCATATCATGTGTTTATATAGTGGTTTGGGGTGTCTTTTTTATGGTTGAGGTAGATGTTATGAGGTCAAAAAATACCAATACACAGTAGTGTGTTTTCCAGATTTTGAAATGCACCATCTATATAATGCCATTTGTTGAGGCTAGACTATTTTCTTCATACTTGTACCATCCTATGTTTTTCATTGAAATACCAGTAATAGGAAGGTTTGGTTCTTGTAAGTTAAGACGTTGCAGACTTGTTTCAACCATTTTTCATTTATAGGCTTATCTACAATAACCCTAGAATGAGATGACAACATAAATAAACATTAGAGACAAGCATGCTTTTCTATATATATATTAATGTCTATGTTTCTTTTTGGTAATCTAGTAGGGTGACCTATAGTGTGTTTTCCAGATTTTGAAATGCACCATCTATATAATGCCATTTGTTGAGGCTAGATGATTTTCTTCATACTCGTACCATCCTATGTTTTTCATTGAAATACCAGTAATAGGAAGGTTTGGTTCTTGTAAGTTAAGGCGTTGCAGACTTGTTTCAACCAATTTTCATTTATAGGCTTATCTACAATAACCCTAGAATGATATGACAACATAAATAAACATTAGAGACAAGCATGTTTTTCTATATATATATATATTAATGTCTATGTTTCTTTTTGGTAATCTAGTAGGGTGACCTTATGGTTATGGATATCCACTCAATCATTAATGGAACAAACATCTTTGAGCTAGATTTTGTTACCCTTTTGAGGAGAGGTGTCACTTGGGGGATTCATTGGCATATCATTAGAGGTCATTCCAGCTTTAGATGATTGTTGTAACAACATATAGGATCATTTTTGCACACATCCCCATCCTATATCCATATTGTGTGGAGGATGTAATGACCATTGATTTTTTATTCTACAAATGTTCAGGCATATATGCTTTTAAAGAGGTGGTTATAACAACCATGACCCTTGTCTTAGCACATGTCCACATGATGATACATAATATGAGGGGAATATAACATATGAAAGAACTAATAAAACTAAATATTTCCAAGAAAAATGATAAATGAAGCATTCGACATAGACACGTGTATGTGTGTCCCTTCCTTGATTCTAAATCCTGACTTTTCAGAAATCTAGTGTATCTATACGTGGATCTTGGTAATGTAGGATCAAAGCCACTATTCCTTTTTTATCACCATATAAAAAATATTGAACACAAAATACATTTCTACCTATCAACTAAACTTCTTGAATGCATTGACAGGGCCCATACTATATTGCTTAGCTACACTGTAAAATTCTATAGTTTTAATATATCTTATATTAAGAAGATTATAAGACAACTAAATAAAACCTTTAACATTGAAAATTCATGGTTTCACACATTCATTGATTTTGTGACTAGAAACAACTCTCTTCAACTTTCCTAGAAAGGCAATCAACATATTTATTGTGGTTACCATGACAATATTCATGAGTAATTCCATTTCCTTATCTACAAATAAATAACCATATGAAGTGTTGTCCTCAAGGCTAGGATGAGATCTCAAGTTACATTAGTACAATGTGAGACACCACGGGTCATCTCGAAACTGAGCTCGGGGTTGGGGTTACCCTTGCTTCAGATCCACACCTTCCTTCCCTCTGGAGAACAGGAATAGGATAAAATAGGTTAAATCAGATAAATACCAGTTTCAGCCCCAATTTGTTGGGCTAATAACAACAAATTCTTCGAAGGGCCACTTTACTTTTTTGTGGTTTGGAAAAACCTAGTCTCATATTATAAACTTCCAACGCATGTTAGAAGACTGGGCACCGTAATCCGAATCATTGTTGTACTTTCCAAGGGAAAAACCCTTTGCAGATAGTTGTATTGCAAGTTTACCCATTAACTCATGGAACGGAAGACTTCCATATGAACACTTTTGTTACATTTAAAACTTCCCTTCCTCTTGGAAGTGGGGCTTTGCCAGATCTCTTTGGAAGGGCAGCTCATCATATTGTCCTGTCTTGTTTTTCGGTTCTCTTCTCTCGAGGGCCAATTCTTCTTGGAGACTCAGCTTTATGTGCAGAAATTTGCCAGCCCTTCTGGTCATATTACTAATTCTGTCTTGGAGCGGCGATTTTATCAAATGACACCAGTCTAATGAAATCGGTTTGCTCCTTGCTTAGATGCAATAATGTACTTTCTTAGATGCAACATAGTATTAAATGACACCAATTAAATTAAATCATTGTAATCTTTTCTTAGATGCAACATAGTATTACCTGGTACACTCGTGACTCAGCGAACAGTGAAAGTCCTTAACTGAAGCTTAACCATTGGAGTTATCATAAAAATCTACTTCCAAGTGGCTGGATACTTTCAGTGAGAGAATACAAATAAATAATTTGACAGTTTTGATGAAATATGCACAAGAGGAAGCTTATGCATTAACCCATGGAACACAATTTTGAAAGACACCACTTCTATATGAACACTTGCTACCTTCAAAACTTCCAGTGAGGTTTTGCCAGATCTCTTTCGAAGGACAGCTCATCACACTCTTTTGT